>QYAH01000175.1:0-46139 GCA_003988945.1 Chaetoscypha palmicola | reverse complement strand
CCCCCCCCCCCCCCCCCCCCCCCCCCCCCCCCCCCCCCCCCCCCCCCCCCCCCCCCCCCCCCCCCCCCCACACTCTACAACTATTCCGCACAGCATCACACTCCAAGCCAGCGAAGCCACATCACCCAGTCAGCCAAGCGTCCCAAAACCATAGATAATCACGTCCATACATACATACCTCCACATCTACACCCTCAGTAATCTCCCTATCCACTTACCATCAACACGATCCAGCCATCAATTCCGCAGTAGTAATCAAACAACCATCATCAACCCCATCAAACCCCCCAAACCCCAAGAAACGAAAACAAACCCCAGAACCCATCACACAACAAGCATAGCAACCAAAAACCAACCCCGGAAATCTCTGCCGCACCATAGTCTACAATTCCGTGTTTCAGCCAGCGAAGATCTCGATAGCGGATGTACTGTACTGTACCCGCAGATCGATGGTAGATGATCAAGATGCACATTCAAGTACCGAGCCCCCCTTCCGCGGGGACGTAAGCGAGAGAGGCAGTGTGGTGTGGATAATTTGCACATGCGGGATTTGAGACGAGATGGAGGATTGGATGCGAGGGGGGTGAGGAGGTGTTGTCATGTGCATGTATGTATGTATGTATGTATGTATGTATGTATGTATGTATGTATGTATGTATGTATGTATCTTCCACAAAGGACAAAGCACAAAGGATAGGTCGCGGGGTTCGTTGGGTGGGTGGAGATTCATATAAGATATATCTCTTTGGATGATTGATGGAGAAGCGAGATGACAAGTGGGAGGATAAGGTTGTGAGATCTAATATAGATGGTATGACTTCGTGCGCCATACTGGTACGATATATAAATGAACCATGAACGCATAGATTGAGAATCAGAAACCGGTAGAACGCGTGACGGAGTGTAATCTAAATATGCATTTCTATCCTATCCTGTATCCCATCTCACTCATCTTGCCCACGCAACCCACCCAAACCCAAATCTCCCTATCCATGAATTCGCACGCCATATAGAAGAAGCCTCGCATACGAATACAAAAAATCCATGCAACATAACGCACTCGAACGAAGAGAGAGATGTTCTCTTCAAACCAAGCCAGCGAGTGATCAAATCCCATCTAAATCCGCCACCCTTTAGATCCTAAAATGTAGCGCAGCGCAAATCGTAGTGTGTGCAAGAAGTGAAGGAAGTATCCTGATATCTAAGGAAGCAAATGATAAAAACGCCAGCCCATTGCAATATTCCCTTCTTGAGTCCCCCATAAAAGTTTAAAAAGGCCGACTTGATACGCCTGTGTATCCCGTGATTTTTCTCTTCGTACCGTGTGACATGTGGCAATGATATCTTCGCGTGATGTTCTTCGATATCGATCCCGGGATTTCCGGGAACTCCGGAATGTATGTTTTCTGATAATGCTCCTGGGCCAGATAAATTCAACACAGTGGTTGTGTTTTGATGTTCCTTTTTGATAATTTAGATTGCGATCAGCTCTCCGCACTGTCCCACGACCCATTCTTCTTCAGCCCACTCCTTCTCATCATAACCTGGAAGTCTTGATTCGGTCTCCGGCCTCCAAACTTTCAACCGTCCCGTAGCCCAGTCGACAACCCATCGTTTCCCCTTCATTATTACTAAGTTGCTTTTCCTTGGGCTTCTGCTTGTCAAAATGGCCATGCATCTCTTGGCATACAGCATGTCATAGAAATGTGTCCATTGATGATTAGGCCTCCACTTGCCGGTATCGGTAATCGAGGGGTTCGAGGAGTTGGAGGACGAGGTTGAAGTCGTTGAGGTAGAAGAGGAGTATGAATGTGCGTGAGGTCCGTAGGGTTGGAATAGTCTTGATCTTGATGCCGCACCTAACAGACCAGGTCGAACTCGCGTCTCGGATGGGGCCGGAGACGGTGGGCGGATATTGAGAAGCGCTGGAGTGACAAGCTGAACCTCCACACTTTCGGTATCATCAAGATCACTTGCTAGACTACTGGTACTCGTCGTTGCCGTACTTAATTGCGGGAAATCTCGGGCCAGGATCTCCTGCTGTTCTTGAGCTTCATTGGCGTTACGTTCTGTTGCACGGTCTGCTCTGCGTCGTCTGGGACGTGGAATAGAAAGATCGCGAGGAAGGTCTCGATCGTCGAGGGGAGCGGCCAGATCGATAGCTGCAAAGAGAGCTTGGAGCCATAGCACAAAGGTCTCTATCTTGTTGCAAGAGAGCAAGAATTGATCTGCTTCGGCACGAACACGAATGACGAAGCGTTTCCTATTCGCAATCAGTAAGCAGTCCATTGTATATATGGTATACGAAGGTAGGTATACATACTTGAGATAATCAGCAGCGACGCCCACCTCTGCATGCTGTAAATTATAATTTCTCAACATAGGACCTCTCTTTGCACCAGCTGCCGAATCACTTTTATCCTTGAAGACGTTCCCACTCTTGAACTTGTGAAATGTCAGAGCAGTTCCTTGTAAAGTGACAATCTCGCGATACCAGTTCCTATCGGGAGCTCTGTGAACGGCACCCTCCAGTTCGGTCTTCCTCGTAAACACATTCTCGAGACTAATAGCACATGAGTACGCAGGCAATGCTTCCTGACCTTCATCTTCCCTTGGCTGGATATTGAATTTGCGGCGCAGACTAGACGACAAAAACTCGTCATACGAAGGTGGTTCATCCTGAGGTTGCATCTGAGGTTGCATCTGAGGTGTGCAATTCGTCAATGGCCACCCAGAGTCTGGTCTGTCACTAGGCCGCTGGGAATGTTCCTCAACAGATACCCTCGGCGGATTGGACATCTCTACACCAAGAAAGGCACCCAAGCTTGCGAGGTTCTCATTATTGATATGGTTGTGAGAAGACATTCTCAGCACTGTGGTGATTTGGAGGGGATGTTGTGTTCCTGTTCGTTCCACGATGGAAGATCAAGGCCAAACACAGTTGTACCAAGGAAATCGGCTTCATGCATGCATGTTTTCTTTTCCGAGGATTTGTTCTTCGGGACGCGGAGATATTCCCGTACGTAGTAGAGCAGTAGCTGCACCACCACTCGTGATCACGGCGATACAAGCTTCCAAGATCTTAGATGGTCGTGTTTCGTGGTGATTGTTTGGTGGCTTGAGGCTCGGTAGAGTGGAAGGTGGGAGAGGCTTATGAAGGGTGGAGGCTCAAAAGAGTGGGAGAGAAGTGACAAAGAAGGGTGGAGGCTCAAAAGAGTGGGAGAGAAGTGACAAAGAAGTTGGAAGATGGGAGTTGGGAGTTGGAAGTGACGGCAGTAGGTGGTGACAGTGGGGGGAGGGGGAGGGGGAGACGGTACTCCGTATAGGATCGGAGGGTAGATTGGGATGGATCAATAGTCTCATGAACTGCCGCTTGTGGTCTCAGACCCAAAAGACACGGAGAAATCTTGCACTTGGGCCGGTGTGAGGTAGGAGTACTTCGAAGTACTTCGTACGAAGTAGGTTTCCTGTTGTGCCCTGGTCCGGGGGAACGAGCGTGGGAAGTGATTGGCTAGTGGTGGAAGGGATGGTGGGGCTGATGTCGTGAGCAGTTGTGGCAGTGAGCAGTGAGCAGCTGTGAGCAGATACCTAGGTAGGTACTCCGACGAGTTTTCCTCTAGGAAGGACCGAGAGAGCCGTCGTGGTCCTTGCCTGTGGGTGTACCGGTATATGCGGGTTTAAGCAGGTGCAGAGTCTGCAGAGTACAGTACATGTATGTACTGACATGTATGTACTGTACTGTACGGAGTACATGGAGCTAGAAGTAGGTACTTACGAAGTAGCCAGGTTAGAGGTGATGAGTCCTGAACCATCTTCCCGGATGGCTGTGAGGTGAGGTTAATCATGCAGGATGCTAGATGCTGTATCAAGATATCCAGATATCCAGAAAGACCAAATTAATATCGACAGTTCACTGTACAGTATACAGTACTGCACCAGCGTCCCGAGGTCTTGTCTAGTCCATGGTCTATGAATGGTTGCACCCGTCTGCGGTGCGCCCTCCACCATCCAATCTGCGATCCGAGTCGATCAACTCTTGTGCCCTGTCCGCTGTCCATGGATGGTGCGGTGCCCACTGCCCAGCGTCTACCTCTCGACTCCACTCCCCCAAACGGCAGACGACGGCACATTGCTTACGACGTGCAGATACTGTAGTACTGTACTAGACGCTGTACAGTACAGTCGACCTCGGGAGGTGGAAGACCAGACCCAGAGTCTCAGACCTGCACACAGAACGTGGACAGCAAACCCGGGCAGCATACGTACTTCGTAGTATAGCACAGCGAAACCGAGAAAACATATCGGCAGTGCAAAGTATCCGGGAACGCTGACGATCCTCCCATAGTGAGCAATGACCGTCGGAATCTCTGCAACATGTGAACATGTTGCGACGTGCTCACATGCATATGGTTCGTCGTAAATACTTGTAGCATCTACGAAGTCATATCGTTATCGTTGGCACTGGCGAATGGGGGATCAGATAGAGGCGAATATCAGCTTACTTTGAAGTACTTTGAAGTACTTCTAATTGGGATGCCAACACGTCGAGACTCGAGACTTGAGACTCGAGAGCACCTTGTGTATGCATCTTGTGGAGGGGAAGAAACCCGGGGATTGCGGAGAAAAGGGAAATTCGTCTGTCAAAAGCGATCAGCCTGAACAGATGATCTGGCTGGATCCGGTCAGTGGCACCCTTGCCCAGGTGTGCGCATCAAGTCGAATTCAACCACCGCCGGCTATCTTCGAATAGCCCTGTCACCTGTGCGATTTTTATCCAAAGATCCGCCGATAGGACCCTTGGTATGACCCTTGGTATGGGAAACGTGAGATCTTGGTATCAAGACGCAATTCGTGCGCAAGACCTGTGTCAGCATACGAAAGAGTAATTGAACGCCACCAGTTGCGCCTCCAACGCTCGTCATGCTCGGATGTACTTCGAAGTAACCTTGGAAGTTGCGCCGCATTTCTCAAATCATGACTCGATCGACATCCTGCTTAGAGAGAATGCCAACGGCATTGATAAGAGTCGTTTTGGTCGTTCAACAAAGCGCGGAAGATTTGCAGATCACAAAAAGCCATAAGCACTGTTCAGACGGTGCGCTACTGTACTTTCCATCTTGTGAAAAAAAGATGGGAAGAGAAGTATGCAAACATCTGTGCTCGATTACGGCAGCATCATGCGACTTACGAAGTAAGTACAGTATTAAGTTACAGCTGGCAATTGATTTGATGGCTGAGGTCAAAGTTGACATAAGGAGCGCTTTCAAGCCATCTTATTCCCGGACTCCTGTTTTTGCACGAATGAGAGTGGCGATGTACTGTACTGTACATCATCAATTTCGCGACTGATGTTTCACTTCATAACCCTACAGGTTGCTTTAACTCAATGCCGTCCCTTGAATCATTTTTTGTTTTTGTTCCATGTTTCATAATCACCATGGAGTCAAAGTTGAGTAGTTTATCTGAGCGTTTTCCCTTCTTGCTTCAGCGGTCCGTTACAGAGAAACTTTGATTCGTTTCTCTGCTTCTGACCGCTACGCAGTACTTCGTTGACAGAAAGAGGACGTTCGCCCCTCACCATCGACGAACCTCCAGACTTGGATGGTCCAAGATCCAAGATCCAAGTTCCCGTCCAGATTTCATGTGAAGATAAGGCTCGTCTGTCGGCCCTTCTCCGCTCCGCAACTTGAAGAGGATCGGTGTGAGCAGTGAGCACGAAGCTACCCCGCTACGGCTCCAGAATGTACGAAGTACGGAGTAGAGAAATTCGTGGGGATGGTCCGGAAAGTTCGGGATGCCAAATCACCAAATTTACGAAGTATATGCGATCTAGCAGGATTCTCGAGTATCTTGAGATGCAACGCTAGATCTCGGAGTCGTGGCGCAGCTGTCATGCAGGAGGAGCTCACCGCCGTGCGAGTCTTTGAGAGGTCTACGTCGGAGCGTTGCAATGAAGAAAAAGATCAGATGGAGATGTCAGAAGGGTAAGCATGTGTGCGTGCCTCTGACTTTTGAACCCAGTTTTCGACGAGCAAATAAGAGATGGTATGCTGGAAACAATCATGCTGCTGCCTGCTCTTGCTGTTATCGGAATACCTTGATTCGATGAAGTCGTCGAATTCGGCTTCACGGTCCGTTAGCCAGCCGTCGCAAGTTTGACCCGGACTTGCAAAACGTTCTTATTCCGACCACAGCGCTCTCGAGTCTTGAACTTGAAGTTGGGAAGTGAAGGTGCATATCTGATATTTCAATAGGTTGAGGATAGAATTCCTCTTCAGTATGCTCTGCTTGGCTTTTCAATTTATGAGAGAGATGGAGCGAGGACGCGATACGTAGCACATCATCCACTCGTTACCAAGTCTTCTTTGGCGAGATATCGAACCTGCATCACGATGTGCAAAGCAAATCTAAGAGGGCTCTTTGGAGCATCTTTGATCGTGGTGCATAAGCTGCGGCATGGAATTTGTTCTGTATGCCTCTGATGTTCGAACCATGTGGCTCACGTCTTTGTGAGACCTGATTCGCAGCTACCAACACTGGAGTTGCAATCAAACACCGGTCGGGAGTCAAGCACACATACAACCACGTTTCTGCTCAAAACTTACCGAACCAACACATCCGTCAGCTAGTCATCCAGATCAGTAGCAGGAAAGCTGCTGCCTTCCCCTCTGTTGCATCATTTACTGCTCGCAAGCAGGCTAAATCGATGCAGAAGCTTGCGGCGCCGATGCAATTTCATTGATGGATTCGATATAAGACTTAGTCCACGAGTCTACAGCTTACCATTGCAGCACACTATACTGCGCGTCATTATTTCCCCGCATTGATCTGGTCACTGATGGTGGTCCTCTATGGGAAGAACTAGCCATATGGATATAGAGCTATCACAAGGATTTGATGGGTGCTTTGCTCAAATTGCTCCGGGCTACTGCCTCTACATATGTGTAACTACGCTAATTGCGTTAGAGCTGGCAGCAATTCGTACTATCGCAGATGACCAAAGGAGGGAAGGTGGGGTTGGGTACAAAGGCAGAGGACCTTGTGATGGACTTCGATCGAAGTCATATTCCAGACTGCAATCGCTCATTGTAGTGAACCCTTGTCGAGGGTTCTTATCTATCAATCTGGCCATGACCAATAATTCTGAGGGAGTTCTTGCCGCAGGTCATTGTCAAGTCCGAAGGAGGAAATGCGCTGGCTAGATCGAGTTATCATCTCCGGGCGATTTTATCTTCTGACACAACCTCAGACTCGGAAAGCAGGCTAAATTGTTGCAGAATCATGTGGTATGGCGTCTTCCTCGATGAAGGAATGCTATGTATTGGGAGTTCTGTAAGTCTGCTCCTCATTATAGCACATTCCATTAGGCTCCGCCTTGGGTTCTTGAATGAGCGTCTTGACTACAAACAATACTTGCGAGCATACAACTCTTTTTTTGTTGAGGTCTCAGATGTTGGGGGAAATGGCCATCTTGAATTATACCTCAGGACGACAACAGCGCTGACGCCAAACTCCAGAGGGCGTGCCACTCCATTCGCTTACTCTATGATAGAATCAACTGTTGGGAGTCAAACCACTACAAGTCGAGGCTCTCCCGCTCACCAAAGGCTTCTAGCCTAAACAGATAATGTCATCATACATACACACGAATAGTACATGTGCAAAACATGACACGGTTATGTAGAGAATATACCTCCCTAACGTAGCCAGCTATTACCACTTAACACCCACCACACATTTTGAGGACGATTGCAGGCTCGAGCAGCGCTTGCTTAGAGGATATTCTTTGTTCAATAGTTGTCCCAAGAAATAGTCTCCCCTCTGCGCGGGTTTCGGAAGTGTACAGAGTATGTGTGACTGCGCGACATGACTCCTAGGATACATTAATTCGATGCTCACGACGGATCGAAGGAAAGCGGCACACCTAGCAATGTACTACAACATTTATCTATATTATTTAAGATATCATGAAGTAATATCTCAATTATTAGTTGGCACACTGCCATCGGTCTCATTTGTTTAATGAAATACACCGTAATACGCGGTGACGATAACTATAAAACACAACATCTCCCTTGTTCACTGCGAGGGATACACTATACCACATCATCACCAAATCTCCTCTCACTTGCAGCGTACGAAAGGAAGACAAGGAAGATGGCGCCTTAATATGAGACCCTCTCTCGCCCCACTAGTCCCCCTCCACGCAACCCCATCTTTCGTGCTCCCATTCTTTCTTGCACTCTTTCATATCTTAAGACTGCTAACTTGGCCGCCACCAATCACATATCGGTGCTAGATATGATGGTGGGATGGGATGAGGCAAGTGGTGGTTTCCTTCGTGGCGCAATTGGCTAGCGCGTTCGACTGTTAATCGAGAGGTTCCTAGTTCAAGCCTAGGCGAAGGAGGATGTTTTTTTTGGTGGACTGGGGCTTTTTGGTGGGTTTGGATTTGGGTTTGGATTTGGATGTGGTGGGAAGGGGAAAGTAGGAGGGAATTTGGTTAGGGTGTGAGGGATTGGTGGAATTCTTTTGGGTGGGTGAGGATGGATGGGGTGCGTATGTGTGGAGAATTGAGGAGGGTTCTTCTCGGGTTCAAATTGAGGATGACGAGCATGGCATTTTGGGTGACTCGTTGGTTGGGTTTTTATTCTTGATGTGTGGGGAGAAGGGTGGTGAGGGAAAGAGAGATGGATAGGTAGCTTTTTGGAATCTAGGGTTGATGTTTGTAGATCGCTTGTGTGAGTTGTGGGTAAGAGTTACAGACTGTGTAGACTGAAGTAAATATAATACTGTACGAACATGTTTCGGCGTAAGGATCTTGGTGCAGGAGGTTTAGAGGTGTGGTAGGGTGGTTTGAGGGAAGGGCAAGAGATGAATCAGGACAGAGAACTAGATGAGATTATTAAGAAGTGGGAGAGGTTAAAATCTAGCTTCCATTTTGAAATGGATACACTTCAAGCACGCTGAATTTTCTACCACTTTGTCGTATATCTCTGATATGTCAGTTGCGCTTTCCATCGCGTCAATACTGAAAGCTAAAGGACTTATCCATCCACGGATCTTAGGAGATGATCCCGCTCGTGTATAATCAAGTTTTGGGATCGATGTATAAGTCGTCAGAGATATTACGTGTCTTGAAATTGGTATGTGATATGTAGGAGCATTACATAAGTACACGCGGGTTATGAGTAGCCTTGTGTAAATATTCGGCAAATATCTATGTCAAAGTTATATTAAAGTATGAGACATCGATTACGGGTTTAGACACCGTTGGTGTGTACCATGCTGCAGAATGTGAATAGCCACGTGTAGTCCTCCAAAATCGACTCTGTTAATTGTCTTTGATATGTTGTTGTTCCCTGGGACGTTACGTTCTTATCCATTCTGCGCCTCGGGGCTTCAAGCATATACGCGGGTGGTTTCTCTATGTGGACTATGAGATCTAACTTTAAGATTACGATTGACGTGAAACTAAGAGTAGCTGTCTTCTGATGTGTGTCTTATGTACTCTCGCAGTAGCTCGCGATGCATGGAGAAAGCGACATGCGAGTATCTCTTGTCCCATCGTCTTTCGAACGCTATAGGAAATTGTGTCGATGCACGGCCTGTAATGCCCTACGAGCTGGGTACTTGGATACATCACAGTATCTCCAAAAGTTGAGGAAACGTGTAGTGACTCTGATGGTATCTTTTGTAATCTCCACGGCGTGCTGCTTTTCTCCTGGACTAGGAGGGTAAGTAGATATTCCGCTCAGCAAGTCGATCGCTTGGCAGAGGGACGAGAACTTGGGAAGTCCTGGATTGGAACACACGTTGAGCCAAGCGAAAGCATTTCGTTGTTGGCTACTGAACTATCTGTCTAGTCTCCGAGTAGAGACTATTGGACTTGTACTCTTTTAATAGAGCGCATGACCTAATTATTAGACCTATGACTATGCGCAGTATGTAGCGGGAGAACGTATATTGTGTACGATTTCCGAGTGGGTTTCGTAGTGATGATGACGATATCTAGTCAAGATACTACCTCTATCAGTGTCGAAGCATTTCGCTCAGGTTTCGTATGGGAGACGAAACTTATATCGCGGAATAATCTTGCAATTGAAATCGTTGGTCGGTAAGACGCTTGGTAGTATGCTTAAGTGATTATAGGCCCGGAAAACACGGTTTTCGTCTGGTGAAACACGGTCTTGATTGTCGCCAGTTGATATCTTGGTTCGCCTAACCTTAGCGAGGTCGCGAGAGGGTTCAGGACGCAGGGTTGAGAACACAAGTGGGTCTTGAGTATGTGGAAACCCTCATTCATTTTCTGACTAGTGCCTGCTTTTGTTCACGGTTATGTTCGTTTTCTTGGTTCGTGTCTCATTATGCTCCTGCTAATTTTTCTACGCCAGTGGACTTCTCTTTATATTAAGTAGTCTGCACCTCTATCCTAGTTCCGTGTTGATAATTTGGTCTTTTTCTCGCGATAGGGGTGTCTTCATCGCTATTGTTAATTATCAAAAGGGTGCGCCGAAGTAAGCTCCAAGTAGACAGACAATATGAAGTGTTATAATCTAGGATAACGATGGATTGGAAATGCGATACTAGCCTATTCATGTTGACCTGAGCTGTGCTTTGACTTTCCCAATTTGCTATTATCGCTTGATAGCCTCTGGTGAGTTCTACTTTGTCCTGCCATAGGAGCGTCCGCAGGCACACTTCGAAGCTTTCCATGTCAGAGATCTAGTTGATGTGTAATTCCTAACATCAAAAGACAGATATGGTTACATCATAATTGACAGACATGGATACAAACTAATTTCACATGTTCATCTTTGATGCTGAGATCGTACTTTCTGTATTTGTCTTTCTTCTCAAGCTGATCTAGTCAACACTTCTTCAGCTGGTTCTTCCCACGCCATCAGATTCGCAATATACTATAATTAATGCTTGTTAACAAACTTCCACCCAGATCAGTGGAGGAATTGAACTGTGGGGCAGCCGTCCATGAATCAGAGAAACACTTCCCAGTCTTTAAAAGTCTACCAGGGCCTTGTGCGACATTCTTTTCAAAGTCTATCGCTCCAACAAAGCCAACCGCAAGCATGAATCAGTCGAGCATGAACGAGAATAACAAAGCCACCGGCTGGAGAATAATCCGCCGATCAAGACCAACGAAAAGAGAGCAGATCTTGCTCAATCACACTTTGGACATGACGCCTATGGAGGAACCTTTATTCCCGTGGCCCAAAGAAGCATGCCGATCACCAAAAGATTACCTATCACCACATACACAACCCTTTGGGCAAAAGGTTGCAGAGTGGCAGAAGGAGTTCTTTGGGCTGGCAGAGAAGGATGACGCGTATCACACGGAACCACGCATCAACCCAATAAGAGCTAATGCTCCCACAATCATAGCAATCTTCTACCCAGATTCAGACAGCAATCCACGAAGACCCCTCGACCAATACCTCAAGAGGATCGAGACTCTAGCGAAGATGGGCGAACAGACAATGATATATATCCCTCCTACTCTGACACCTCAGATCCGGGCTATGAGAGACGATAGACACTGGTATATCATCGATGATTACGAGACGGTCTGGGACTTCCCTAACAACTTGTTCCAGCGAGAGAACTTCGAAGGTGCTCAAAGGAAGCTATTCAGTGAGTTCCATGGGATGAGGCAATACACCAGTTGGGGACCAAGTGGAACATACGACCACCCACATCGCAGCGCAAGCTACAACGCTAAGGCATTCATCACATATGATGCAGTCTTGCGAAATCCTTTCGGATCGGAAAGATGGATGTATCTCGATGCAGGTAATTACGGCGAAAAGGGACCTGTCGACAGTGACGGCATCCTGTGGGGAGATATAATCAATTCGGAACTCTC
Source organism: Chaetoscypha palmicola (assembly GCA_003988945.1). Taxonomy (NCBI): domain Eukaryota; kingdom Fungi; phylum Ascomycota; class Leotiomycetes; order Helotiales; family Helotiaceae; genus Chaetoscypha; species Chaetoscypha palmicola. Next base: position 34,258 of record QYAH01000175.1, on the reverse strand, counting down.
CTCAAAGAAGTTTGACCGCTCCATAGGTGTCTCCAAAGATACGGGCGTCGTCATCAGCGAGTACATACAGAATCCAGCGTATGGCTTGAAAGACATCAATCATGAATGCTGGAGAGATCCGAAGAAGTTGTGGATGTGCCATCACTTCGTCGCCTGCTCTTATGTAGGAAGCTCATTGGGGATGTTGAACTATAGCGTCAGATATATGCAGACGGTGGACGATATGGATGCGAATGGTCTCTACTCGGCGCGGGAAGAGTTCGTAATACCCTGGGTAGCAATCCGATATCCGAATACCATCTTCTCGATCCCGTGGTTTCCTGTCCCACCTCCTCTGCAAATCGGGGGCAAGAGTCCGATCAAAACATGCTATCTCACATGCGGCGGAGAAGAAAGTGTCCCGACTATTGTTGATCCAATCTCATCGATAATTTGCAAAAATTACCAGCCGAGGACAGCGAATCTGGAGGGAGGTGGTATCTATCGAAGAACATGGAAATCAAATCTTCATTTGACTTTCCAGGGGTACTACAAAAGTGTTGTTTTCCGAGGATTGGTAAGAGAGGTACGAGAGAAAATCTGTGCGGCTATCAGATCCGCATTGGGTTGCGTTTAAGTGAAAGCGCTGGAAATATCCGCGACAAGTATAGATCGGGACAGAACTGTTTAGACTAGCAGCAAATGCAATTGCATGGAGTCATTCACCAGAAACTTTGGTAAAACCGAGATGTGAAAGAATATAAGCCTGAGCATCTCTTACTAATTGTCCTTCTAAACAGTCCTCGAGGTATTGGTGAGGGTTCGTGTATCAGAAGCAAGAGAGAGTATCTTGATTGTAGTGTTGAAGCAGGTTCTGTGCCTTTAACCTAAGGATCACTAGGGCGTCTTTCAACTGATGAGTTCTGAAGTCAGTTCCTAAAATAGACCTTATAACAAGGACGTAGTCGCGAACTCCCCTTATGATGTTGGTGGTAGAACAAGTCGTCCATGACAATGTATATATGCCCAAAAAGAAGGACAGGTACAATCTCATGACTCAATTTCTAACTTTCTTTCTAAAGTATTGATTCAGAGCACAATTCTATCCTCAGCAATGACGTTGTGTGCGTCAAGGAAGCATGCTCGCCGGTAGGATGAAAACATAATTGAGCAGGCTAACCAGGCGGTGTGAGTTAAAGTGGGGCGCGTTTTCTGCCGCCGCTGAACGATATCGAGAAACGGTAACGACAATCCTTCCAGGCTTCATAGATATTTGAGGATATAATAATTTCGCGTGCTCGATTGGGGACCTCCAGGATGGCTCACGAAGAGACAAGCCTGCCAAAACATTTGGAGCCATCAGCCCTCGGTACCAAAGAATAGTGAGTGAGAACCCTTTGACTTTCTTAATTTCAACTAGAAATTCTTGTCGCGCGGTTGATTTAGTAGCGGGCAGTTCGATTTCTTTGACATTGTTGCTATTCCATAGCTCACTGACATTGTTAATAGCTGGGAAAAGCTTTACACCAACGAAATCAAGGAACACTCCGCCAATAGCGATAATGTTGGCACGATATGGTTTGATGAATCCTTAGCAGAAGACAAAATACTGCCATTTCTCTGCTCAAAGATCCTCGATGATCAAATCCTCGGACCCTCTACAAGTCTCGAAAACTGCAGTTTCTTAGATCTCGGGACGGGCAATGGCCATCTCTTGTTCAGGTTGCGTGGTCTTGGAGAAGAAGACGATGAAGAAGAAGACCAAGAAATGTGGACTGGACGCATGCTAGGCGTTGATTACTCAGAGCAGAGCGTCGAGTTTGCGAAACGGCTAGCGCTACAAAAAGGCCTGACAGAAGAGATGGTAGAATTCACACGGTGGGACATCATGAGTCAGAGTCCTACTGATGCAAACATCCTAAGTGGAGAACAACGGGACGGATGGGATGTCATACTGGACAAGGGCACATTCGATGCTATCTGCCTTAGTGAAGAGAAAGATCCGCAAGGAAGGAGAATATGCGAGGGATACAAAGAGAGGGTTGTTCCACTTATGCGTACTGGTGGGTTATTATTGGTGACTAGTTGCAACTGGACACCACAAGAATTGAAAGGTTGGTTCGAGGGCGGCGAAGGACCGGCAAAGCTGAGTGTTGTGGGTGAGATTGCCTACAAGAACTTCTCGTTCAGTGGAACTGTTGGGCAGACCCTTAGTAGCGTCTGCTTCAAGAAGGAATGAGCCGCTGGCTAATCTATACGTGTTAAGTCCAATCTCTTTATTCTCGCGGATGGCTTTCCTAATTTCTAAATCTAGAGTCAAGTGATTGCAAAATCCCACGAAATTCCTTCCAATATTCCTAGTATTGTGTCGATTCACAACGCCGGGCTGTGTAAAGGGAAGTTTATCGTTCATTGTCAAGCCGCTAAATCTGCCTTAGTTGGTCTTTCACCACTTTGCCAGTGCAAGAGCTATATTACATGTTGAACGAATGAATCGGCAAGTCCACATTATCATGTGGCTCGATTGGCTGTGGTACCTTGACATAGTCGAATCGTCCAAACGACTTTGTGATGTACACGTCCTCTGGCTTAGTAGCGCCGGTTGCGAACCCCAAGATTGTTTGAGGATATCCAAGATCAAATGGAACAGCTTTCTCGACCTCCAAAATGTCTTTCTCAGTCAGACGGAGACTCAGAGCTTCAATGTTTGCCTTGAGGTGAGAAATCTTTCGTCCACCCAGGATCGGGAAGACATATGGCGACTTGTGCATAACCCAGGCCAATGCAACGGCTGAGATTGTCGTTCCTTTAGCATTTGCAATTTTCTCCAATGCCTCTGCAAGATCGATGTTTGCTTGGCTGTCGATAAAATCAATGTTCCTGCCCTCCTTACTCCCTTGTTTTGCCTCAGCTTTTCTAGCAGCTGCGGTTTTGAAGTAACCACCACCCAAGACCATGAAAGGTGCGATAGCCATGCCTTCAGATTGGCACATAGGGATGATTTCTCGCTCCATATCACGTTGTGCTGCAGACCATTGGCCTTGGTACACTGAAAATGGTGTCAACCCACTTTGGCGAGCGTACTCGTTCGCTTTGACCACGATCCAGGCTGGTGTATTGCAAATACCCAGATAAAGGACTTTTCCGGATGCTACAAGATGGTGAAGAGACGCCATGAGCTCGGGGATTGAGGTTGTGAAGTCCCACGTATGAACGTAGAACTCGGGTACAGTTAGTGTTCAGTAACATGGACTATCTCAAATGATAGGCTTACCAAGTCAATGTAAGTCGTCTGCAATCTGCGAAGACTAGCCTCGATAGCCACATGCATATTCTTCTTATTGTTTCCCCCAAAATTGGAGATAATCTTCGTCTTCGCATGGTGCATGTGATCATTGGTAGTGTATTTAGTCGCAATGACCATCTCATCACGATTATGTCTTTCCTTCATCCAATCTCCGATCCATTCTTCGGACTCTCCAAGTTGATAATTGTTGGCACTAAGGTAATCCTGATTCAGCGATCATTCTGTCGTTCGAAGAGGCGCCTTTGACTTACGTATCAACGAAATTCCCACCATTTTTCTTGAAAAAATCCAGCATCTCATATGTCATTTCTTTGTTGCACTCTCCCATGATGCCTTTCCATGCATCTCCGAAGTTCATGGCACCAAGACATATAGGGCTGACTTTCACGGCCGCGGAGGGAGCAAGCAGTCTGTGAAAACCGACGAGGGAAGGTGGTAGGGAGGCGATAGAAGGGAGGTTGTTTGGTACTTTCTCGGGTGCCATGTTGGAGCTTTTGGTGATTAGGCAAGTCTTTGGAAGAGTTTGAGTGAATGGATGTTGAATTGTAAAGGAGTTGCGATGAAATTGAAGAGCTTTTGGGCAGCATGATCTTCTTATAGTGAAAGTCTGCTACTTGAGCTGTACATCTGCGGCCAGATGTCGTCAAAGTCATCTGCTTCTCTTCGACTATGCCTCCTACGGACATCCAGGATTCTCTAGGGTTCCGCGTGTCTGTGTCCTTCATCGTCCATCCTCCGTGACTCTGTTATGACCGAAGATATCAAGAAATCGCTGTGGGACGTCATACGGCTACATATCCGATCAGAAAATGTTCTTGACCTTGAAACTAGCAGAGGAAGCCCCCCAGTCTCTCATCCCAGTTTTGATCTGTTGGACAACGTAAGATCAAATGATCTGTGCAGTCATGATTGGGTGGTGTGTTGTTGAGACGAGGGTCGACTTCTAGACATTGAAATTGGAGCGTATACTAGTTGCATATCGACTCCAATAATGCAATGCGATGCAAACCTTCTGTATTGTGCCGAGAAGTCTGCGGATGGTGCGGAGGGTCGGATTTTACGGTCAATCAAGCGTACTGTCCGCTAAGCGGATCTCCTATCTTTGGCGAGGGGTTTGATGCACGTACTGCATCTCAATTCGGAGATATGAGAGATGGATCATAATGTCCAAATACATGAGAGACTTCATTTAGAATGTGTTTTACGACTTGAGTACCCATGTTATAAAGATAAAAACGACTTCGATACCTGTCGATGTCTCACGCTGCTTTTTCTCAGCCAAGGGTTTGTACGCCCCTGTTACTCATCTGCAGCTCTCCTTCACGAGTTTTAAAGGTATTAACACTTTAGAAGGCTAAAGTACGAAGTGTAAGTCGTCTTTAGGTATAGTATAGTACGTAGGTAAAAGCAGATCGTTAAAGAAAGGAGTAAAGGTATAAAAGATAGACTATAAAACCTATACTATTCGAGTACTAAATATTAGACGCTGTGTTACTTAAAGTCTCTTAATCCTTAGCTATAAGTAGAATTTAATAAATATCTATAGGATAATTATAAGAGCTCGAGAAGGCGATAGTAAGGTAGATAGGAGGCGATAGCGAGGTGACGATAATTAGAGTAGCATCTTTGTTAAAGCCTATACAATTAATTTTAGGGCTACTCCGATCAACTTCAAGGTTAAAAGCCAGTCAAACACCCTGTTGTAGAGTGCGACAGGTATCGAAGTCGTTTTTATCCTTGTAACATGGGTACTCAAGTCATAAAACCTTTGGAATGGCTCTCGGTACATATCAGGTTCTTGGCGCACTGATCTTCTGCTATGGGAAAAAGGATAGTCAGTGGATATTCTGCGATACTGAGTACGAATATACTTACTTTCACCTTAGGATAAAAATACATTTAAAATATACCACCGCCTAGCTCGGCTGTTCCCTGTGTATTCTCTCTATACTATTGATGTCGGCTTCCGTTTTTATGTAGCTAGGCAACATTGGAATCTAGAAAAGGACTTGAGATCCTTAACCCGATAGGCTGTTGCCTGTCCAATTATAGCAGAGTATCAATCAAGTGTAAATTCAAAATGAATGTGGCATGCGTCTATACCTGTAATGGGAGGATGCCATCGCTTTTTGGGCTTCTGTCCTGGTAAGCCACAAATCTTCCCGTATTCTAATTCGTCCTTTACAACCAACGCGGAATCACAGTTCAGGTTAACGTGTCGCCTACCTGCTACCATTCTTTGTAATACTTCAAGGATTCAACATCCTACGGAGTTGGAAATTATCCATTTGGCCTACTAGATCACTTCGGCAGAAAACTGAACAGCGTAGTGTTCAAGCTACTTTGACTTGAATATTATGACTGTTGTGATTGCTCATTTTTCGGCACATTTGATCCTCTGATAAACTCTATCCCGCGAAAGATTGTTTGGTTAGTGGAGAATGTCCACCGATTCAGCCTTTGATGAAACCATATTTCAGGCAATTCTTGGTTGTAGGTCCAGATCGTGTTTGGAAAATTCTACGAAATGTAGGTATTGTCTATTTCCTATGTCAAGCTGGTCTTTAACAAATCTATGGAGAAGCAAAGTTGCTTGATCTTTTCCTTAGAGATGTGTTTGAGAACTTGAGCGTTGGTTTGCTGTACACCGCTCGTCCCTGATATTGTTTAGCGAAGCTCTCGCCTCGAAATCCTCACTCCTGATTTGCGATGCTTCCACGTGCTATACAGCCAATGGTCAGAGGACGTGCTATCAACATCGAATAGATTTGCGCGCCAACAGCTGCACGTTCAACTCAAGAAATGCAGGACGCCGTGATGCAGATCGGGTAAGTATTCACGATTGTTTCATCGAGTCCTGCTGGTGGCCGAATCGGGAAGTGAGCAAACAAAGCTCGACTTTGCGATGATTATTGACTCGGTAACACTTATACTTACGTCGAAAGCCTTCTACTGAAGGTTCGTCGTACATGCTAAACAGTCTCTGCCGAGCTATCCTAAGACGCTCCCATTGTTCGTCTTCTTTTGACGTTGATATTACCATCGCCATGACTTCACATACTTCCGCTGAACATATGAACGAAGATCTCCCTCTTGCAACTGACCCCGTCCCAGTCCTCGACTTGGACGCCCTGATAAATCACACTGGAAAAATTGAAAACGTGAAAGACGACGACAACTTCATGGAGGCCCGTCAATCAGAAACCAGAACTTCAATTCAAGGCCAGGAGCGGGAAGATCCATTCGGATATGCTTTCACGCCTGAAAGAATGCCACGCCTTCCAATTTCACCCACAGATGCATTCGTTGAAATGATGTTGCATGTTACAACGCTTCTCGGGGAAGGAATTGTTGGAGAAAATCGTCCAGTGAATGATGTCACAAAGTCTATGTCTGAACTCGACGTCGAATTGTCACCGCTCGAAGCTCTTCGCACGCAAGTTGCTAATTTATTTCAACATGGGCCCAAGACTGCAGCAGACGTCTGGCAGAGGATCCAAAAAGCTGTTCTCCAAGGCTCGATCGAGGTCGACGCTTCCCGCATCGCATTACCTCTTCCACTGGAGCTTATGTTTCCTTGGAACTCCTGCAAGCTTGCTGCAGCTCTTGTCCTTGTACTGGCTGCCAAAAAGGACGACGCATTCGAGGCGTTGAAGGTCAACTCTCGCAGTCTTGGAGGTCTTCTAACACTGCCTGAGATTAGCAGCACACCAAGTGCTTCTTTCAAAGACTCTTTCACCATTGCGAAGGCTCTTGCGATGGGCCCGGCGAAGCGAACTACGATTCTGGGTGTTTCTCTTGTCGATGTCCACATCTTTGAACTCAGCGCCAACTGTCAAGCGGACCGTTGGTCTTCTTTTTCTCATTGTTTTGTGGCGGGAGTTGGTCCTGAGGGTTTTGTAGTATGGCAATCCTGGGGCGAGCATGGTTACAGGCTTGATGAATTCCTTGATCGTGGAGGAGCTCGCGTGAGGAGTTGGGAGGAGGCGGATGATTTTGTCAATATTTTCGAGAGATTGATCAAACCGAAGGTAGGTCACCAGAAGGCCAATCACTCCTAAACGAACAAGAGACTAAATGAGAATAGTGGACTACTTGGAGCTTCAAGAGAAACAAGGACTATAAAACTTTGTTTGAAGTCGACGTAAATCAAGTCTGTGGTCCCAATGGCCCGCAAAAGCCGATTGTTCCCAAATTCCGTCCTTGGCTTAGAGTCCATGTGATGGAAGATCTAAGAGCTGAGGACGTAAGAAAATTTGTCTTCGTTTAGGTCAAAGGGGTCGCGGGTGACCTCGCTTAAGGTCTCGAAGATACTCATATATCGTGATCAATTCAGCAAGATCAAGTTTATAACATAGAGACGAAAGAGCTTTATGAGGTACATAGTGTCAAGACATTGCGAATTGATCTCAGTGCACTTCGAAGCAATGCCTCGCTCTACTTTCAAAAAAGGAGTGGCTCTCTTCTGTTTGCCTGCTTCGATTCTGCTTGCTTTGAAATCCACACGTACGGCGGCATATTCGATGCTATCGAAATGCACAGTCTACTCCCGTACGAAAGTTCCAAGATTCAATAATGACTCATCTTGGCATCTTGGATCGTCGATCTATTTCATGGCTTCAAATGCCATAGGCCGCACCACAGGCAGCAACAGAGTGTGGCGTTGAGGTATCCAATTGCAAGCACGTCGTCTCGGGAAGCGGCATACATGAATAGTAATCGATCCGACCCCTCACAAAGCCACACGTGAGTTCGTGATGGATTGAATGCGAAAACCGCTGATCAAAGGATCTGGCGCGTTTACTTCAACAAATATGCTTTGGGACATGAAGTCAAAGATGTCAGACGGCTAGTCAATTGTTCCAGAATGCGAAACAAAAAAGTCCGACGAAGTTGATAAGAATTGACATTCTTGCTCGCCTTGAATCCAAACCAATACTAGAATCAATTACAGGAGATACTCGACAACAAAGTATACCTCAAGCTCTCATTCCACCCTCCACCAAAGCCAAGAACAAAAACAACTTTCAACATGCCAGGCAAGGTAGACAATCCACTCTCAAGGCTGGTAGATTACAGCTAACACGAAAATGATCGTCTCCCAAGAAGAATGGACCACAGTCCGCATGGCGCTTCTCGAAAAAGAGAAAGCCGCCCTGCGAGCTACTGATAAACTTCGAACCGAGCTTCGAAACTTTCCAATGGTTCGACTTGACAAAGAGTACATCCTCGAGAGCTCGGAAAGTAAAGTCAAGTTGGCTTGTATGTTTCACGGGCGGAAGCAACTCATCGTATACCACTTCATGCTCGGCCCCGACAGTGAAGCTGGCTGTATCGGCTGCAGCTTCCTCGCCGACAACCTTCCATCCAGCCTGAGTCACCTAAACTCCCGAGACACGACCCTAGTCTTGGTGTCTCGCGCACCAATTGATAGAATCCAGAAGTTCAAGAAGAGAATGGGTTGGACTTTGCCTTGGTACTCGTCTTTCGAAAGCGATTTCAATTACGACTTCCAAGCCACTCTAGACGCCGATATTGTCAGCCCTCCGGTGTTCAATTACAAGGAGGTTGACACAAAGTCTAGAGGCGAGCGTCCTGGTATGAGTGTCTTCTGGAAAGACGGAAGCGAGATCTTCCATACGTATTCGTCCTACTCGAGGGGTTTAGAAGGACTCATGCCCACCCACGCGCTCTTGGATTTCACTCCTCTTGGACGACAGGACGAAGGACATGGCACCATGGGATGGAAGTTGCACGACGAATATGAGGCCGATGATGTTGAGCCACAGTGTGGAAAGTAAGAAGGCAATTCTCAAATCGCCTGAGCCATCTGCAAAGCTTCAGGGTACGTCTGGGGTTTCTGGGTTGCGGGACGTACCAAAAGATATGTCTGGTGGAATTTCAATGCGTCTCTTTCTGACGTTCGTTGGTGCTTTTGTTGGAAATTGAATATAGTAACACAGAGCGAAGGAGATGTCCTTGCAAAGTACTGAGCTCCAGGTATCGGGGAATACGGTCAGCAGCTTTTCGATGATCAAATCTGAAAAATATATCCGATTTCTTCATGCTGTTGGTGTTTCATAAATGGTGTTAATGTTGGCCCGGACGTAGATGATGCCTAATCCAGTGTCGTGACTCTAGACTTGGTTTGGAACCCAAGAGATCATAGCCTATTAGTAGCCGTTAGCAAAGAGAATATATCCGGTGGTTTGGCTACGCAAATTTATACAGGTAAGAAGTTCAGACCAATTAGAGGAGCTAATTGTAAGCCCGGATCCGGAGAAATTGCATTGGTGGCCCGAGCTCCGTACTTCGATCTCTTCATCGCGAGCCGACATTCAGTCCATCTCACTTGCATTGGGGGTTTCCCAAGTTCGAGAGCATCCCGTGCCATTCTCTGAATCCAAGCCAACTACTTTTACGATGGCAATTTGCTTTTGATGTTGCGCGGTTGCCCAAATATTGACGTTGTGAAGTTCATCCATCGGTCAAGGAATCCCAACCTCGCGCAAATGTCATTCGTTCCCATCTCTTCAACGTATAAATCTATGAATTTGTAGCCGTGTGGGTATCTGACTTATCATAATTGGGATTGGGTCACAGCTATGATGTGGAAATTCTGCGGGTCTCATACAACAATCACAGCTTGAAATCATCGTGGTCTGGTTGAAGATGGTGTTGAAGAATAGTAAGCTAATTGCACCCTCATTCTTCACTGCATATGTTGAAATAGGCTTTGACTTCAAGATATTTACTAGAGAATACTGATCGACACTCTAAAGAGATCGACGAACAAGCGCTTGACGCTGAAGATGCCGGCAGTGAAGAGACGAATTCTGTGGAGCCTGCATACCAGTTTCGCTTCGTCGAGATAGGGGCTTCAGGAAGGGTTCCACGGGAAACTCTACCCAGTGTTCGTGCCCATGTGAGGAGAAAGGACGGATCTAAACAGAGAGGAGTTCTGTCACGGAATGTGACTCTTGCTGCTGCACCTCAGTCATGCCAGAATGAAAACAGACTAGCCAAGAAACATCGCTTCAAGTTGAGCTCACGGGGTCTCGAAGAGACCAAGAAGAGGACGCAAATGAGGAGAACCAACTCAATGGGACGCCCCAATTCTGCAACAGTCTCACCAGTCACTGGGGCGGTGGAGCCCAGAGGCCCCCAAACTGCTGTACAATTTAAGAGTGGTGCGGGTGGTGCCCATCTGAGCATATTCCTTCTGCATGCACCCTCACAAAGCGGTTGAACGCAAGTCCATTGGTCACAGGTAGTAAGGAGAGCAGAAATTTCAATAGCCTATCTGTGGATGCTGCCTCCGAGTACTTTCCCCTGTCTGCCACGTTGAGCGGGTTGGACCCATTCAACTCCTTGCCCAGCCTTCCTCATGGACGTGCCCATGTTCTTCTTTTCTATGGTGAGTAGCATTTCATCCTACACACCTACAAATTTCCGTACACTTGACGAACAATTCTACCATCACCAAGTCTGCGAATCGTCTCAACGACAGAGGGAAAAGATAATTACTTTCCAGCCTCGGCTGCACAGTTGTCTACCCTCTCTCCAAGGGGCATTACTAACACATCTCACTTACAGCGAATCAGATCGTATCACCGAGCCAAATTTTAGGCAAGCTGAAGCAAGGATGGCTCGCATACTGTGCTCAAGAGGAGGCGTACTTACAGATCACACTTTCGCATTTCGCTAGCGACTACTCAGCTGTGCAGCAGGAGATCGACCCTGTGGAGGCTCTGCAGCTCAGAATGAAATCAATGCAGATCATTGATAAGAGACTGGAGACGATAGCCTCTGCCACAGATGACGGGACTCTCGCAACAGTAGCTTGCCTCGCAAGTTTCGAGGCACTCTATGCGGTAAGTACATTTTGGAATCGTATCCTCGGAAGTGCTTATTGTGCTAACACGAGACACGTTAAATAGTCATCGGATGAACAGTTGCCTGCCGCCAAAGCTCATATGATAGGGTTGAAGAAGTTGCTAGAGCTTCGCGGATGTCTTAAAAGGGGAAGCAATCCTTTCGTTATACGGCAACTACTCTGGTAAGAAACGAGCCGAGCCCTATGTATGCAAGACTGAGTATCTGATGTTAAAGGGCTGATGTTGCATACGCCAACGCGATGGGAAGCGATCTACATTTCCCTCTATCGGTTTATGCACAACTTCTACACAGCGATGTAGGCGACGAAAGAGAAGAAGGCGACGATGCGCAACTCTTTCCACCTTCTCTCAATTTGTACTCTTCATCTTCAGATCTGCTTCTTATCGACCATAAATTCCGAGGTCTCTTCTCCGCCCTCCAGCATCTGCTTGGATTTCTATCACCTCAGTGTTTGAAGGAAACGAAGAGCACGGTCAAACAAAGCGATCGACTTATAATCATCGAAGCAAGCCTCATATCGATTGCCAAAACCCCCTTTTCACATAAACTCGCAGGCCTTTGCGTCACGGCAGCTTTCATTGTCCTTGACAACTACACGCGCGGCGTCAACTTCAACACCTGTATAGTCATGCACAAGCGTACCGAGGAAATCCGTACCGCCATCACAGAGGAACTCAACAGAGATTCTAAACTTCACATGGATGCTGAAGTTGGGAGAATTGTATTGTGGTGTCTGTTCGTAGGCGGACTTGCTGCCGCAATGAAACCTAGCGGATCGTGGTTTACAACACATCGGGCTCGCTTGTGTAGCAGTCTTCAACTTTATGATTGGGAAGAAGTTCGTCCGATACTAGCATCCATTCTCTGGCCGCCGACATGGAACGAATGTGGGAAGTTATTGTGGGAACAACAGTGGGACTAATAATTAGACGCAATTCGAAAACAATATATCAAGCTTGAAGAGGTTACGAGGCGAGCTTCATGCAGGGAAATATGACCATCCTCAGATATGGTCAACAAGGTAGAGTATACTTCAACTCTCGAAAATACTTCAACCCATTGGAGAATCTTCAATATTCTGCAGGAAGCTCAAACATATCGAGGTTGAATTTTGAGGTGGTCGTGATCGCCCCTGGGCCACTATCTCGGTACCCCTGCATGACCCGCCGCTAAGGGGGGAGATCCCGCGATTTAGTAACTTCTTTGAGTCAAGACGTCATCCAAATAGTTACCGAGGAGAACATTTCATACAACAACATTCCATTGCCTTATACTTCTCCTGGACACTGAAAACAAAATGGGTAAAGAGACCAGGGTGATATACTGGTTCAGAACGGATTTGCGACTGCACGATTCGCCAGCTTTGAAAGCAGCATTGGACCTTCAGCCCAGCGCTTTCTGGCCTATATGGACATGGGATCCGCATTATGTATATCGCGCAAGAGTTGGAGTCAACAGATGGCAGTTCCTGTACGATTTCTCTGAAATAGCATCCATTCAAATTCGCTGACCAAAAGAATAGAATCGATTGTCAGAATGATCTCTCGAAATCAATAACGAAAATCAACAAGAAATCCAAGCTATTTCTGCTACGAGAAGCGCCGCAAACACTATTTCCGAAATTGTTCAAGGCGTGGAAGATCACCCATCTGGTGTTTGAGAAGGATACGGACGCTTATGCTCGTGATCGCGATGCTGCTGTCATCAAAGCAGCCGAAGAAGCTGGCGTAGAAGTCATCGTCAAATCAGGACGTACGCTCTGGGATAGCGATGAACTTGTCAAGAAGAATGGAGGACAACCAACTATGACAATCTCCCAAGTACAAACAGCAGGTCCGAAGATAGGAGAAGTTCCAAAACCCATACCCGCACCAACCTCGATCCCAAATCCAGGAGACACCAACCTAGATTTCGATCAAGAACAACCCGATCCAAAACCCGACTTTAACGACAATCAACGCCAACAAACTGACAAATCATACGACAAAATCTCCGGTCCAAACGCTGACTTCTCACCCCCAACTCTAACAGAACTCGGCATGAACGCATCCACGACTTCTCACCGCGGCGGCGAAACTCTCGCTCTCAAAGCCCTCTCCGAAATAGTCTCTAACCAGAAATACACCTCAACATTCGAAAAGCCCAAAACAGCACCCACAGATTTCAACCCTCAATCCACCACCCTCCTCTCTCCCCACCTTCACTTCGGCAGCCTTTCAATCCGCGAATTCTACTGGCGCGTGCAAGACACCATAGCCAGCTATACCGGCACACCCTCACAACCACCCGTCTCCCTAATCGGTCAGCTGCTTTTCAGGGACATGTATTTCGGCGCCCAAGCATCCGGCGGACACACCTTCGCACAAACAATAAACAACGCCCACATCCGCTTCATCCCCTGGTCCCTCCCCTCTCAAATCTCCCCCTCCAACTCCCTCATAACCGGCTCTTATCAACACACCTCCACACAAGCCGAGACGTGGTTCCTCCGGTGGAAATACGGCCTCACGGGCTTCCCCTTCATCGACGCGCTCATGCGCCAACTCCGCCTCGAAGGCTGGATCCACCATCTCGGGCGACACGCCGTGGCGTGTTTCCTCACGCGGGGCGGGTGTTTTATCCACTGGGAGCGCGGCGCGGAGGTGTTTGAGGAGTGGTTGCTTGATCATGAGACGGCGTGTAATGTGGGGAATTGGCAGTGGTTGAGCTGTACAGCGTTTTACAGTATGTTTTATCGGATGTATTCGCCGGTTGCGTTTGGGAAGAAGTGGGATCCGGAAGGAACGTTCGTCAAAAGGTACGTCCCTGAGCTTGCGAAGCTCGACAAAAAGTACATCTATGAGCCGTGGAAAGCGCCGGTGGGGGAGCTGAAGAAGGCGGGCGTGGAGTTCATGGATGAGGAGAAGACTATGGCCGCGATTCACACTTCTACGTCGTCTATTCCTTCGACATCATCATCCTACCCCCGTCCCCTCTTCGACTTCCCCACCCGCCGCACGTTCTGCCTTGGCGCGATGAAGAAAGCCTACGCGGTGAATTTGTATGGAAATGATCCGAAAGTGCGGGACGGGAGTTGGAAAGAGCTGTTTGAGGAAGGGGATATGAATCCCGTCGATGGAGCGGAGGCGACGAAGGAGCCGAAAGGGACGAAGGAGCCGAAAGGGGCGAAAGATGATAACGAGGGCGGAGAGGAAGGCGATGAGAATGCACAAACGGGACAAAAGAGGACGAGGGGAAGCGAGAAGGAGAAGGGACAGGGGACGCTGGATGGGGCTTTTAAGAAGAAGAGTAAGAGTAAGAAGTGAGACGTTGTATAGGTACCGTCCTTTTTCAATAATATTCAAACAAGCTTATACACTCTGGCTACAGGTTGATTTTTTCAACATTAAGCCCATCTACCTCTCCACTTGCTTCTCCCCATAACCACTTCAAACCCCCTCTTATCTCACTGAAAGTCTTACCGACACAATTCACAACCACCCAAAAAAATACTTTACTAATCATTAATGCATTACGTATATCATGTAATATGCAAGTCATGCCGCTCCATTCTCCACCCTTACCTCCTCTCGCTTAGGCCCTCTCAGCCTGTACTCATCCCCAAAAATCAAAGCAAACCGACCCCGAAACCCAACCGACCACCCAATGCATTTTTCAGTATTCATAATTCATAACCACCCCTTCAAAATCATCACCACTTTTCCCTCAAATTCCAAAAAATCAAAGAGACGGATTCACAATCATCGCTTCTTACTATCCATCCCCATCAAAGGCGCACTAAGCGGCAACTTCCTCGAGCTAGAACCAACATACACCGTCTTCGGGTAATCGGTAATAACCCAATTCTGCACGACCGGATCCCAATTACTGATATCGCGACGGAGGAGATCAGTATGGAAAGTAGCGCTTCCACCAGCGCTGATGCTCAAACGGTCGAAACCGCGGAGGATGACGCGAGGGTCGTTTGGTCCGCCGAGGGAGAGGTAGAGTTGGGGGACTTCTTCGCCATCGCGATCGCCGGTGTTGGTGATGGTGCATTCGACGGAGTATAAGACGTCCCAGAGTTCTGAGTTTCCCCCTGGGGCGCCGCCGGCTGCGACCAGTGGTTGAGGGGCTGTGGAGGTGGCGTCTGGTGGCATGAATTGGTCGGCGGTTAGACCGTAGCTGGAATCCATTGAGGCGGCGGAGGCGTCGGTGCTGTTGAGGTATGGGTAGATGTATTGCTCGATGACTGGGAAGCTACCGCTGGGGAAGAGATAGGTAGCTAGGTTCTCGGAGTAGTTACCACCCCCGAAGGTGGGAGCGGGTTCTGTCATGCCGCTTGTTGGGACGTAATCTCCATGAGTGATAGGTGTAATTACTAAGTCAGAGTACTCGAAGGTGGTATATGAGAGACCGAATCCGAACTCATAGATTGGCGTGGTATTGGTTTTATCCAATGCCCGATAGTCAATGAACACACCCTCTGTAAATGGATCTTGAGGCGCGTCCATTCCATTGTTTGGCTCATACAAGACATCGGCTCCATAGCTCTCACGGGTTGGTCCCCATGTGAATGGGGTTCGAGCCGCTGGATTGATCTTTCCATACAAGATATCAGTGATGGAGTTTCCGCTCTCTTGGCCTGGAAGACCGGCCCAAAGGATGGCTGTAACATTTTCATTGTCATACCATTCCGTAAGGAGTGTTGGTCCAACCGAGTGGATGACGACGATGGTATTGTTGCAAATAGCGGAAACGTTCTTGATGAGAGCATCACCTGAGTGCCAAAGAGTGAGGTTATTACGATCTCCCTCGTTTCCGTCGATATTAATAAAACCTTCTCCGGAGTCAGCGTTCACAAAGACGATAGCTGTGACAAGTGGTTGCGAGACAAGAGCTTCGATCTGGTCGGTTGCGTAGTTGTCCAAGATGCTCTCATATCGAGTCATGTCCATGAGTGCTTGGTGCTGTAATGCGGCGGTTGGAGTGACCAGATAAGGAAAGTTTGCACTTCCCGATCCCCAAGCTGAAGCAAGAGTACCATTGTCACAACCACGATCATCGCAACCATTTGGTCCCCAAATATTATCGCCAGCATCTTCGCCAATGACAGCAACGAATTTTGGCTTGTTCAAGGGAAGGGCGTTGTTAGTGTTCTTCAACAAGACGGTTGCTCTGGCTCCGATATTTCTGATCAACACGTTGTGATCACGGCGAACGTCAACTTGGTAATTGACTTGTTGAATACCTTCTCCTACGGACGCGTGTATTGGGCCCATGGTTTCGCGGGTCCAAGAGCTGAAATTGATCATTGGTTCATCGAGAGTCAAACCAACATAGAAATACGGAGTCATGATTCGCATAACCATGTCATCGAGACGAGCTTGGGTGACAGTACCATTGAGTACAGCGAGAGTCAAATTGGCACCCCAATAACTAAAGCCACTAGTTCATGAAAAGTTAGCTACGCTTCGTTGAGAACAGATACTGATCACCCACGTTTGGAAGGAAGTATCTCCAGGCATGCTCATATCAAGACCAGCATTGGCAGACGCAGCTCCAGTGTGTTGTGCTTGCCAATCGCTCATAACGAATCCTTGGAATCCAAGCTCCTCTTTAAGAAGATTGTTCAGCATTTTGGAGTTCTGGCAGCCATAAGAGTTGTTGATTTGGTTATATGAGCACATAATAGAACCAACACCAGCCTTGACCGCATCAGCAAATGGCCACATGTACAGCTCGTGCATGGTGATATCGTCAACGTTGGAAGAGAGAGATTCGGTGATGTTGTAGCCATATCCAATTGCTTCAGGAGCTTGACGGAAGTGTTCCTGAGACCAGTCAGTAAGTTTATCTTTCATTGAATAGTTAGAGGAAATGTTTGGCATCGAGAGGTCCTTCACAAGATGCCATCACGTGATATTCTCGATTATTAGGACAGGAGTCTCTGTGAGGACGACTCCCGATGCTCTCAAACCCGATGAATACAAGGCGGCTTACCTGTTCGTTGGCGATGAAATGCTTAGCGCAAGCAATTACGCCAGCATCCTGAATGCCTTTAATAGTCTCGGACATAGCATGACCAGCTAGAAGATATTAGCAGGAGTAAACTCGAAAAAGGCAAAGGTCAACTTACTGAGGTATGGGTCAGGAGAGAAGCCTTCCCATCCTCGACCACCCTCTGGAGCACGACCAATAGGGCCAGCAACAGGGCCGAGCATAACCGATACTCCCTTGTCCTTCATCTCGGAGCCCATAGCATAGCCACGTGCATACATGAGACTACGATCAAAGGTAGCTGCAACAGTTTGACCAGAGGAAAAGACGCTGTTGTAGTCGCTGGATCGGATTCCAACAGGAGAGTCTTGCATGCAAAGGGAACGAAGTCCAAGGCGAGGGACTGATCCTACATTGCCAACACATTGCTCGCCTTCCCATCCGACACCTATTGATGGTTAGCATGGTGATATATGTAATGCATTGGCTCTGTCCACAGCAAAAGTCATGTGCAAGATAGAGGTCCGAAGGATTCTTGTGATTACATACCAGTCGTGATGTTTACTTTCTCGAGAAGAGTAAGTTGAGAGACAAATTCTTGAGCCTGTTGGTACGCTCCTGCCCAATCACCTTTCCCGGTCATCCATGGCGATGGATAGAAGGGTGGCGAATACGCAAGAGAAGAATTGGATCCCAAGGTCTGGTTTGTGGTCAGTGTCGTACTCGTGACCGTCAACTGGCTCGTCAGAGCAAACAGCTCTAGCAAATTCTTCATCGTTGTGAAGTTATGGCAAGCAAGGTGAAAGTGGAATTTCGTCCAAAGCAATTGTTTGGAGAAAAGTGATGGTGGGGGGATTTCGAGTTTGTTGGAAGGGAAAGAAGCAAAGCTAATGTAGCATGGTCGTGGAAAAGATACAAAGCAATTTATGTGAATGGGAGTGTTTGTCGTGCAAGATGCTTGGGATGAGTGAATGGGTGAGTACTCACGGGGTTGTTGTATTGACGTTCTCCTAATCGCGTAGCGAAGGCAAGATCAGCAGCGGTTGCCAAAGTGGCAACCGCGATGGTGTGAATCTTCATGGTGGCACCTGCGATTCAGTTCCGGGTTCCTTGCTGGTACTCCGTACACAAAGACCAAAAGCTTGACTCTTTTAACAACGAAGTGAGTGTGGTCCTTTGTTTATTTTTAAGCTCGACACGATACCTCTGAGCTTTATATGGCCACCAAGGCGTCATTGAAGAACTTGCACCCGGCGAAGTTCTCCGTAATTGATTCTTCCAAGCTTTAACTCGGTGAATTAACGATGATCACGAAGCTACAGACCGCAGCTACCCTTGTTCAATCACCTGTAGGCCGTCTATGGGTAGCTCACCTCACCTCACCTCCATCCTCGTTCACCCCGCGGCTCTCGAATGTTGCAAGAGAGCACCGGCAAGGCCTGCAGAATAGGCGTCATTCTCCATTCTAGGATGCGAAGTACTTCGAAGTACTGTACGTACATGTCAACCACTCGCGATACGTTGTACGAGCCCGACGGTCAAGGATGGGATGGTGTCCGTTTGCCAGCCATGGCTTTGGAGGGTTTACTACGTATGCAACTTGAAGATTCTAGAAATGCACTAGGGTTAGCTCCCTGGCAAGCTCTTACTTCGGCGGTACTACTCTGAACTGCGGTGTACTTACTCAAGTAGGGACTGTACATTTCTCCGCCTCGAGGTGTAAAGTCTTAGCTTACATAAGTACCCAAGTATCCCGTACACTTTCTCGCGGAGAGGTGGAGAGCTGGAGGTGGAGCGGGAGGTGGAGCTGGCACAGGTGGCACTGGCAGGTCTCCCGAATATGCGGGGTTGCTGTGGTGTAGTGGGGTGCCGGCCCGGCTTGGGAAATCAATCCTGGAGAGAAGCAGGGCTCGACATATGCATCTAGCTTTACGACCTACGAAGCGCGAACGATCACACCAATTGCGGATGCTAAGGATACTAAGAAAACCAACACTTTCTAGCTTCGGTCTAAACATACTTCGAAGTATGAGCAAAGCCCCTACCTACGAAGCTCACGCAATTCTGTTGCCCATGTGCATCTGCCGTCTTTTCGCGCAAAGAACCCCCGGTTTCCCTTCTCTCCAGATACTTGTTCCCCCATGACTTGCAATCCCCTGACCGAATCTCCATTTGGCTGACATATGACGTAGACAACAGACCATGTCGAAATCAGAATGGCTTCGTTTACCATGCTTCCGATATCCGATCCATACCCATGAATTGCCGCGCGCCTTCCAGCTGCTCCATGTCTTGCCCGGCCCGATTAGATATGTAGGTCGTAACGACATATGACTTTTGCTGATTGATAAACATTTCAGTGGCGTCCGGGGTTCACTAATATCACTAGAACTGCCACATCTTGACTTGAAAGAGCCTCGATGAGACGAATTCGAAAATACTCATTTGCATTTCAAAAGTCTCCCGGTTCAGAACCCCCGTCGGCCACTCTTCTTGTCAAGACCTCATGATCACTCGCATTCTTGAGCTTACATATGATCATGTCTCCTTCGCAACATTGAGAGCTGGCAAGCAAGCTCTGCTTACCAAGTAACGTCTTCGGCCCAAATTCACACAATTCCCTCTCGGGAAGAAGCATTGATTTCGTTCTTCGCTAAAGGTCCATTGTACTAGAATTAACTGGCTAAGCGGCCGTCATTGGGTCTAACCTCCGAAAATTAACGAGGAGAAGACCATAATCATTGCACTTCCACAAACCTACATCATTTCGCAAACTCCTCGGCCTTATCCAAAAGCCCATCCCAGAAATCCTCCTCGCCAACACCCTCCTCCTCCCCATCAACATTCTCAGCATAGACTCCACCCATCAACTGAACACCAACCTTCTTCCCACTCCCCTTCAACTCCCACTCTCCACCCTCCTTAACACCAACCTTCTCCCATCTCGCAGCCCACCCCCTCGTTCCCGGAAACTTCCCCGTCTCCACAATCCTCGCGCCTTCAATCTCCTTCCCCTCCTCCTCCCCCTTCTGTCCCCGAAACCCAAAGGTAGGTTTCACACCCTCCGACACGCTGAGTCGACGCAGCGATTCAACTCCATCTGGATTGAATGGCGATTGTAGACCTGGAGTGAATTTCTGTGGCGAAGTAGTGGAGAGAACGGACCATGTTGCGTGGGTCATGAGGATTAAACCTGTTAACATCCATATTTCTAGGTTTTGTGGCGGAGGGTTCTTGAGGGTTGAGGCTGCGGAGAGGCGGCTGAGGAGCCAGGTTTTGGCTTTGGGGTCGGTGAGTAGAGTGTTGGTGAAGAATTCTTTGGGGCTGGATTTGGTGAGTGTTAGCTTATCACAGGGCCTCCATGATCAATGCCGCGATATAAGGATGTGAAGCCAGGGGGAGGGGGGACAGGAGGAAAGGGGTCGGGTATTTACTTAACAATCTCCATCCTCGTAGTCTTCGCAGCGGCAACGACTCGATATCTCTGCTTCCCATCTGCTTCATCGGCGTCTTTGCCTAGTGTCATGGCGTAGTTCTCGAGACTGGCTACGCGTGCCCATTCTGGTGCTTCTTCTGTGGGACTAGACAGATACATTTGTTAGCATAGATTTCTTTACTATATCCAACCTCGTCTCTGCCACCATCTCATCCCACTCACTCCCCTTCACGCCCAACGAATCAGAAGATCCAGCTCTCTTCTCACATGCAACCACATTTCCCCTCACCACGAGCCTCTCATAGCTCCTCTCACAGCAAACCCACACCAATCCACTCCTGGGCTCAAAAGGCGAAAGAAGACGTACTCAGTATACCAACTCGAAACCAACGGATCCAAAGCGCTGGGATCGCGATAGTTGTGTGCCAGGTTTCCGAGATGGAGGGTCTTTGATGAGGTGCTGGTGGGGTAGGTGTAGTATGTTTGTTTTGGGGGGGCCATCTTGTTTGGGTTGTTGGTTTATGTTTGTTGGATGGTGGTGGATGGGTTAATTGAAGGGGCTTTGTTGACGAGACAGACGTGTGGTTAGGGGATGAGACGGGGAGAAGAGAAGAGGGATTGAGATTGGACTTGGTTTTAGAGTTCGAGTTGGAGTTGGAATTGAGGCTTGGACGAATGAGTGAATCGTAGATGTAGATTTAGAGTAAGTAGTAAGTAGTCGTCGGTAGTAGCAAGTGAAGTGGAGTGAGGTTCCAATCTGAAAATGGTCGAGTACCCCGCATTCCAGCCCACCCAACCTTGGAACCCGTCCTGCCCAGATGGGTTTCATCCGTAACGGGATTGATGGGGAAGCGGGAGCTACCCCGCATTGAGGAGGGCCAATCAATGGAGCTTGTGATTTCTTTGTGTACCTAGGTACCTAGGTACCTAGTACTTTGTCGTGCATACAGTGAATGTTTGTGGTTTTGGTAGCGAGTACAAGGTTGTGGTTTCTTTGTAGGATGTGAACAATAGCTTCGTCTAGTGAGTTCGTGAATAGATCTTGAAATGTGGAATGAGGAATATGGAATGAGATACAATTACAATTCTGAAATTCGCCAGATATTAAGTAGGCATTGTGAAGCATGTGTAGTAGCGTCTTAGAAAGCCAATCCTAACCTTTTCCATCCTGCCCTAATAACTTTTACTAGCGCCCTCTGTTATACAATCCCTCATACACAATCCTAGTAAACATATGGAATCATACGATACGGCACCGCAGCAGTATACCTCTTCCAATCCTCACCATATTTCCGAACGCACTTCTCCTCATCGCGTCGTTCACGGTGAATGAGCAAGATAGCAAAGTAAACGAGGTAGAAATACGTGAAGAGCATGCCCCATCCTTTCGCAGCGCCTTGCACAACCTCAACGTAAGATGTTGGTCCGCTATACACGAATGATTTATCTGCCAACGATTGACCGGAGCCAGGAGCGATGGATGAATGTTGCACGATGTAACCTGCGAGACCTGTGGGCATGCAATACGCCCATGCTTGGATCCAGTCGCCGGTGTAGTTGATGTGTCTTGCGGTTCCCCACCAGCCAGAGGTCAGCAGCTTGGAGCCGGATTTCGTCTCGATATATTTGAGATGTGCGACGCGTGGATCTTTGGGATTGGTGCGGAAGCGGTTCTTTTCGTTGTTGGCGCTGCGGAAGATGTAGTATCCTGTTCCTACGACGGCGACGATTTGGGCGCAACCGATTAGACCGAGGGAGTTGGGGTAGACTGAGAGGTAGCGTGCTTGGATTGAGTAGATGAATGGTACCCAGACGAGATCTCCAAATGCTAGCATAAAACCGAAGCCATCGGTTGTAATGTCCATGGTTGTAAGGATGGCTGGCTCCATCCACCAGGAGTCAGCTACGTAGACAGCCTGGAAAACTGTAACGAGAGCGATACTGTCTGTGACGAATCCATATGTCTTGTATTGATGTGCCACAAATGTCAGATTCATTATGATCCATCCCAACATGCCTGGTCGTAGCTCACACCATTCTTTGATATCGATCTCGCCGAAAAGAGGAATTGAGATGCGAGGATTGAGTTCGCGTCCGATGAACCAGTCGTATAGCATATTTCCAGACTGTCCTCCCATCGCCAGCTCGCGAAGATCGGCATTTCCTGGCTTGACACTGAAGCTTCGAATGTACACGAATATTGCGAGAAAGTATGCGATCATGATATTGGCGGTAAGGATCTGAAGATAGTTGTCGTAGATGTATGTCCATACCGGAAAATCGGGTCCCTGAAGTGCGGTTCCAGCTGCTAAGATGCCGAACGTTGTCATAGAGGAGGACCAGGCTGGGATGTTGTCAGCATATTATTCCTGGCACAAGCTCTGCTACAAGACGTACTATTGAGTTTGTACTTGAGTCTTCCCCCAGACGACAACTCAACACCCTCAGACACTTCTCCTGGTAGCACACGATGGAGCACAAGGGACAGGAAATAGTACCCCAGAGTCTTCAAGGTCGCATCCCAACTTGCCAGCCCCGATATACCATTGGCAGGCCATCCTACATCTCGTTTCAGACCCTCAATTGTCAATGTCGAAGGGGATAGTGCGGAGGGCACTGGGCAGCCAGAGATATCGTTGCACAAGAGTGTCGAGACATAGCAAGCTAATGGCAATCCAAAAGATATGGCGAATGCGCCGGGTCTATACAATATTAGACAAGGCTGACAGAATTGCGGGGTTTTCATGGAGACTTACGGTCCCATGAATTCGTAGCCATGAGGTTGGTGAGTAGCTGTTGATTTCATTACAGCTTTAGATCCCTTAGGAGGCATGGTGAAAGTAGAAGAGAGTTGTGCTAATTAAAAGAAATAGGTTCTGAATTCATGGACGACCATCCGGAAGGTTTCATTCAGATAAAGGGAAGCGGACGGTGAGGTACGTACGTGTAACTCGATGAGCGACCACAAGCAGACATGGCACCAGATGTTTCCTCCGGGTTCAAAAGTTCCCGTCAAGCGTTCACTACCCCTGTAGATGATGAAGTAGATGTACCGATCGGTCTTAGTGCGTGGCCGGCGGGGACCGGCCCGCGCATGAGGCTGTTCAACCAGGACAATTATCGAACTTGTACTCCATGTAGGTGAAGTTGTTCAAAGATGTGCCCTAATAAGAAAAGATTCAGAATTCACTATCTTGTACTCAATCTACGCAGCTTGGTTCTCTCCTCCATTATCTCCAAGAAGAATTATTATGTATACTATACTATTCAAGTGCCCTATTTCGCCTATATCGACGATTGCTTTTAGATTTTCTATACACAAGACGGTAGCCTTTCGGCCAAAACAATGTTCCAACTGTCCGGCCTCTACTCAGCAACACAAGAATACGCAAATGGTATTGTGTTGCCAAGGAGAGCAAGATAGAATGGGGAAATTCTCGAACTCCCGAGATCTCACCTACGAAGTACATTCTGGGCCGGTCATCTGGTCAGTACCAGGATAACCGGGCGCGTTGAGCGGTTAGAGCACGGTATTTTTAAGCGTAACCTAGAAACCACCGCTATTAGATAGCTGTGTTGTTAATACTAGTAGCTAATGATTGAGTAAATCACACAGTTTATAGAAGAGTATACTCGTTATAGTAATATAGTTGATATTTGAATCGGTCTAAAAACTCGAAGGTTTCGTGTACTATCCGTGCCTAATAAAACTATTACGTATAATAAGCTAGCGTCGGATCGCTATAGATGGCGCTACTATCACCTAGTAGCTATAATCCGGTGAGGCAGATGCTACTATTAAAAGAGAGCTTAGTAGATAAGATAGTTTTAGGCTATATCAAGTCTTAATATTATAGCGTGTGTCTAGTAGTTTACTTGAAAGGGCACTTATTAAATAGTACGAAAAGCTAGTAGGTATGTCTACAAAGCTACGAGGTTTATAATAGCCGTTTCCTAGCGGCTTTAAATTAAATAATATAGGTGTAGTATAGCTAATAGGGAACTGTTAGCTAACTATTCCGTTGTATTACGTAGCCGTAGGCTAACTCTAACTAACTGTCGGACAACTTATACTAACTATTAGATAACTTACACTAACTATCAGGTAACTATCACGTAATAGTAGCTATCTTCTATTACGTTAAGGCTTAGGAGTAGTATTATAACTATATATATATAGAGGAAAAGCTTTACGATAGACTACTAAACATAAATGTTATTAAATTAGTCTTATTATATTATAATAATAGCTAGTAATCTTAAAGTATTTAAAATTATAAAGCAACTTTCTACTATATTCTACTAAAATCTAGAGCGAGCTTAAACCGCTAGGATATTTATATATTAAGTAATCTCTTTTCTTCGATCGTAGTCGCAAATCTACTAAGGTTAATAGATTAACTAACTCTTATAAACCGTCCTATTAAGATATCTATAACTATATATTGTTTAGATATTTATTCCTATAAGTAGTAATATAGAAGGATGTAAAAACAGTAAGGGGTATCGATATAAACGCTAAAAACAGAATCCCTCCGAGAAATCGTAGCTATAATCGTATACTATAGACTACGCTAGCTTTAAAAGCTAATCTATAATATTATAAAAGAAACTATTAACGAGCTTATAATAATACCTAACGTATATATAATTACTAGAGCTATAGGCTAAATTTAGTAGTATAGGCGAGCTAGTCTTGTTTTGTCGATATTATCTAGCTAAAATATAATTATATAATTTAGATCCTTTGCTAGATCGACGTCGGTATTACCTGATTTCTTCTTCTTAGCGAGTAGTCGAACAACTTTCTCTATAAACTATCCTCTTAATAATAATTTGTCTATAAAATAGGGAGTGTTAGGAATATTATTAAATAAAGCGTGCTAGCCGTGTCGATTATTAATTAGGTCGTGCTAGATACGAGCTAAGGTGTCTGATTTATAATCTAGATATAGTTTTATTCTTATATAGAACTCTAAGAAGACATCTATTAATTTTAGCTTACATCTACTATACTAAGAGTATTTAGGAAACTTATACTAACAGAATCCTTTTATATACTTTAATAATACTTCGAAGTCGATAAAGTCGGCTATATAAAAAAATATCTCAAAGTATAAGGATAGTGTAAAGAGATTTATAAACAGAGTCTAGAGCTGGCCTTTGTCTCTAATCTGTTTAATCTTTACGTACGCCTAGTTGTTTACTTTATCGCGAGTAATCTTATTAGTAATAAATTCCTAAATTAAGGTTAGTATTAGGAAATGTCGAGATTAGTTTAAATACTAACATACCTTAGCTCTACGCCAGACCTTATATTTCTAATTCTTTAATTATTTACTAATCTACTTTTTAGCTATAAGTACTTCTTTACTCGTGGCGCTAAATTTATTAGGCGGAAATACTATCTTAATAATAGACTTAAAGTTGTCGTAAGTATATTCTAGAAGAAACATCTATCTAGCTCGTATATTAACTTCTCGTATACGTATATTAACCTCCGAACCTCGCTTTCGCTTTTCTCTGACAGGCGTCGTAGGGACTAATTAACTATTATTACTACTAGCTGTTATAGATGTACCTTTGTCTTAAACCGTAAAGACTAAATATTATCGGCCCGAGTCTTCGAGTAGTAATAGGTCGATAGTCTCGGCTACTATATCTATATTACCTGTAGCTATAATTCTATTAGTAGTATTTATAATTGTTAGGTACTAGACGTTCCTAATAGATAATATACTAGGTAGAGTAGTTATAGACTATTTTTAATTAGTAAGGACGAGGAGAGAGAGCGGCTTGACTTATAAGGCTTTCTAGATTAAACGTGAGGTAGTATTAGAGATTTCGGAACACAAAGCTAAGTCTATATTAGGAGAATAATTAATCTTAATCTATATACTAGTAGAATTAGGTTTATAGAGGAGAAAGAGGTTAGGGAATTATTAGAGGTTTCTAGAAGTTATATAACAGTTATAAGGAAGGTGCGGGGTTCTATATAGAGCTCTAATCCTAATACAGACTAGATCTACTCTATAAGCGACCCCGCTAAATATAGCCTATAGCCTTCGCGTCTTCTAAACTAAAGATTATTTAATACTACTATAATACTATTACTTCGCGGGATTAATTTATCTTAATTATAATATCCGTATATACCGATTCTAAGCCTCTGTCTATACTCGCGACTCGAGACATTATTAAAGCTTACCTTAACAATCTTAATACTAGTAACTTTCGAGTCGGTCTATCGAAGTATAAACATCTCCTAGTACGTTAAGCCTCTCTCTACGATCGCGATTACTACTAACTATTCTCTACGCTAAGCTACTAAGAACTAAATCTACTACGAATATTATATCTATCTCGATTCCTAGCCCTCCTTAAATCCACCTCGTAGACTTAATACTATCGAGCTATACTCTAGTCTCGTAGTCCTCTAGATTATCTTAATTGTCGCGTGCACGATATATAGTAGTATCGATAGCGGGAGTACCTTTTAGAATAGCGGATTAGAGGAACAACCTAGCTCTACAATTAATTATATATAAACCTAGTAGTACTTATAGTTAAATATCTAGAAACCCGATAGCTCTATATTACTAGATCTAGGAGCTTGTCTAGAGTGTGTACGACTGTCTACCAGCTTGTCTAGGCTATATAAGATCGTCTATAAGCTTGTCTAGGCTATATAGGATTATCTAGGAGCTAGTCGTTTAGTATTACTCGGTCTAGGAGCTAGTCATTTAGTGTCGCTCGGTCTAGGAGCTGAGTAGTCTTATTACAGATATTTAAGGAGCGAGGAAATCTACGATACTATTATAAGTGTTAATTTTAGTCTCTGTCTTTATAGTCTCTTAAAATACGTTTAGAGAAGTTAGGAGCTAGTATTTAGTAGGTCTCCCAGAGCGTGGTACAAATTCGGTAGTTTTTATAATTTTAGCCGCGATAAAACACGTATATCTTAAGCTTATTTTGATAAATTTTACCTAAGTTAATTCCTATACCTAAGTAGGTACTTAGGAGATTTTTTAAAAAAAAAAAAAAAAAAATTTAAGCTAGTAGAAATTAAGTTTCCTAGAGCTTAGGGCGATTTTAACACTTTTTGTCATTTTAGGCCCGAACTTTTGCCTATATTATAATAACATTAGCTATATAATATTCCTTACCTAAATAGGTACTTAGAAAATTTTTCTAAAAAAAAATTTTTTTTTAGACATAAGCTACTAGGAGTTAAGGTTCCCCGTTATCGGGTCGATTTTAGCTATTTTTGTTATTTTAGACCTAAGCTTTTAGCTATATTATAATAATATCCGCGATGTAATATTCCTTACCTATATATATACTTAGAGTAATTCCCTTTAATATTTTTATTCCCTTCGACTAATTATATATCTCTTAGGATAATTAATATGTCTTATTATAATCGTAAACGTTTATAGGGCACTACGCTTCGGAGTTCTCGTCGTTATCTTCTAGACCTAGATAGCGAGACTAATAATAATCTAACCTCTAATTCCTCGTCAGAAGAATCTTCTAATAACAAAGATATAATCTAGTCTCTTACTTTACTAAAACGTCTACGACTTAACAAACCTAATACGGAGGATAAAGATATACTTTTTAAAGCTACTAAGCCTATATATATTAGTCTACTAAACTCCCGCCTATTATATTTATACTAACAATCTCTTAGGGCTAATTACTACCTTCTATCGAGGAAGATAAACACGATCCGAATATACTACTACCGATTATTCTTAAGGACTCCTTAGCCCCTCCTAATAAATTCATCGAATCTATTAAATCTACCTTACTATCGACTATTATACCTAAAGTACTAGAATCCTAAACAGCTACCGCGTCTACGACGCCGGCTTATAGCGAAATACCTAGAGCTGTCGAGCTAGTAGCTAGAATAGCTACATCTTTATAAGAATATATAGTCTCGCTAGATTAATCCGAAGAAGTTAAGTATAAGAGGAATAACGTTATCCTTCCGGAGTTCTCACTTATAATAGGAATATAGGCTATTAAGCAAAACATCTCTAGTACTTCGTAGACTAAACTTCTAGAGGTCCTTACTCTCCTCGGACTAATTAACGTCGTTAAACGCCTTCTACTATATATTATATCTCTTAAAAAACTTATTAAGTCTAATCTCTCTCTCCTACCTCTTCGCCGATAGAAGTTATAAGTAGCGTAAGATAAATTATAAACCCTACTAGAGCGCGAGAAACTAATAACTCCTCGCCTTACTATTAGTAAAGAGTAGATTTACTAGTTCGATCTTAAGGTAATATTTACTCGTATTCTGTCTTCCACTATTATCGAAAAAATACACCTTAGTATAGCTTATTTTATTAAAACACTATTAGAGCTCTTCTATATAGTCTATTAGGGGAGCTTAATTCGGGCCTACTCTAGAGACTTTATATATTACCTAGACAGAACGCCGATTTTTCCTAGCGACTTTATCTACTATAGATATTATATATTAAACTACCTATATACTAACGTCTAGACTTATTATCTTAGTCGCGTTAAAGTCGTTAGGCGTAACTTTATAGGTTATAGTTATAATAAAATTATAAAAGGCAGCCCTATACTTTAAATCTAAAGGGTTCTTTATTACTACGATTTTAGAGAGCTTGGGATTAACTTAGAGAATATTAGACTAGGTCTAGATAACGATAAGGTTCTTCTCGATAGTAAAGAAATAATACCTATAGCTAAGTAACAAATCTACTCGAGAGAATCTAGGATTTATATTAATTATACGTTCTAGGGAATTAGTAGTATTAAGGTGTTCCTATCGTCTCGTCGAGGGCTAGATTATTCTCTTTAAATACACTGTTTATATAGAGTTAAAGCTAACGAATAGATTTCTTTAGCCTAGCGTTATCTACTTAGGGCCGAACTCGAAATCTTAGTATACGGTCGCGAAAACCTCTAGGCCTTATTTCAGCGTAACTCTATATTACTACTATACCTTATATTTATCGACAAATTTAGGCTTTATAGAAATATATATAAGTCTTTATAGGGCGTCTATTTAATACTAGTAGGTATAAATGTTTAGGAGCGTAATAAAAGTGTTAATATTCTACCTTTCACGCTCGGACTATACGGAGTTAATATCGATATATTTATTCTACTACTAAGCGGGTAGAAAGATCTCGAAGAAGGCCTTATTATAAATATTAATAGCTAGGAAAGATTTGTCTACGCTTTTATAATAGTATTTCTCGGTAACATGCTATAGTAAAATAATCTCTCTAGTATTAAGTCGTAAAGCGTAAAGCTAGGATGCCAGTTTTGTTATATTATAGAAACATAGCGGGGAAATCTCGACTACGACGATAAATAGAATATTTAGACCTATTTTTAGATTCTATTAATATTTAACTATCTCTAGTAATTAAATACTAAAAAGTCAAAGGAAGAGTTCTATAGTAAACATAGCCTACAAACTTTAATACTAGTAATCTTTAAAATTTACCTAGCTCTCGATATTATTAAGGGTCGTCTAGTTAACCTAGCGTATAGCGAGTTTAATAGTTAGGGGAAACGTGGCTAAGAAATCCTTATTAACAGAATTCTAACTACTAAGGCTTTAGAGGAATACTAGCGAGAACTATACTATTTCCGGTTTCCTCCTAGCTAGGACAAATTATAAGCGTTAAAACATCTAAAAGTATAGTCTCTATAAGAGGCTAGTAGAGTAATTATTATCCTGCCTCTCCTTCTTCGAAGTTAGTTAAAGAAATCGTATATAAGGCCGAAATTCTTAGCGTTACTTAAAAGACTTATTACATCTGTCGACACGGATTAAGATATAATTAACGAAATCGTCAGGGTCTACGTAGATATAGCTAAGAGTACTAGTCTTTATATATCGCGCGTCCTCTTACTAAAGGATCGACTATTACTTGACTAACTTCTTATTACTTCTCGTAAAGGATACTAGAACTTATACGAGGCTATAGCTATTATAACCGAGACGATTAACTTAGGACTAAATCGACGTAGCGTATTAGTTTTCTCTCGTGTATCTAGCCGTGTAGGTTCTATAGTTCCTTTTAATATTAAAGATAATAAAGCCGGTAGATCCGCTAATCGATAGAATAGGGTTAACGAGACGATTAGTAAATTTATAGAGCTTAACTAAGACGTTACTCAAGTTAGTACTCTACCTTTAACAGATACTAAGAAGAAAATCTAGAAATAGATTACTAGATAGCGAGCCCTAAAAGCCAGACTAAATATTTATATTAGAAAGTATTATAAGGAAAGTCGTAGAGACTATACTATACCGTGTAATATAAGCGTCTTAATATTTAAAGCGGAATACAAGTAAGTATTTTATAGCTATATAATTATACCTCTCCTACTAATTATAATATAGAAAACATAAGCGTTAGATTACTTATATAAATTAGCGAGATACTAAACGTTCGCTCCTCTCTTATTAGAGCTTTAAGTAGACCCTACGACTAATTATTAATAATACCTTCGATTACTCGAGCAGTCTAGACTTCGAAGTAGTAACTCGAATTTTAGATCTATATTAGTGTTACCCGACTCTTTTCGATAGCGTACTCCTAAATAGAATTAAAGAAGGAGAGAATAATAAGGAAGACTTACTTACTATTACTAAAACTAAAGACTATCTAAGGCCAGTAATTACTAGGTGTATAAAGCTATTATATATAAACATATCTCTAGAATTACCTCGAAATCTCTAAAAGCTAGACGCTACTTATCTATTTATATATACTCTTACAAAAGCGTTTAAGAATAACTATTTAATACTAAATAAAGTTAGTTTTAGTACACGGCCTTTATAATAGGGCACTAAGGTATCCTTTATAGACAGGTAAGTATCTTATTATTAAATTAGCGCCCGATCTTTAGATTAGCTAATATTACTAGAACGTCCGAGTATCGAGTTTCTTTTCGCCGGGACGATATTATTAAAATAGTCTATAGAGGTGTTAGTAGTATGCCTATAATAGAATTTAGTAGACTTAACTATGTCTTCGTCTACGAGAATAGTTAAGGAGGACGTAAGCTATTTACTAGGGTTCTACTACTTTATTATCTAAGGGATAGTCGTACTAGTATTAATATATAAGATAAGGTATTAGGTCTCGACCTCCTTAAAGAGACGGGGGAATTTCGAGTCGTCGGCCTTTCTACTATTCGGCCTCGGAGATAGTAGTTTATACTAATGAAGTATCGTACTAAGCTAGAACGAGATATGTTTATAAAGGTTAATTAGGATATTACGTTTATATAGGATGTCTCTTAGGGGTTTACAGCCAGCTTAATTAAAGCCTTATTATCTAAATCTACTCTAAGTAAAGATTATTTGTTTAGCCTACTTAGTATACTAAAGTAAAGACCTATCTCGAGTTTAGCCTATAAAGTAAAGACATATCTCGAGTCAAAGTGTAAAGGAGAAAAGAATAGCTAGCAAATAAATTAAATAGTAGAATTCTATGTCTTAGGTTCCTAACTAGTTAATATAACTAGGGAGGCCTAGCTTAAAGTTTAGCGAGAGTGGGGCTATAAATCGTTCCTACTAGGCCTAAGACGCTTTGTTTAGCTTTAATATTAAACCCCGTACTATAACACTATTACAAATTAATCTTAACTTTAAGGATTCCTACGTCTAATTTATATCCTTATTCTTTGTAGTATTAATTATACTAGATCTGCTAAGTCTTAAATTTATTACTATCACTCTATTACCGACTCTTTAGCCTAGCCTTAATATAATCAAACCACGAATTATTCCTACCTAGATATCTAGACTACTTTAAGCCTAATACCTTTCGAGCGACTATATTCTATTAATTCGATCTTAACCTTCTATTAATAAGCTATTTCGACTCCTCTTCTCTATATAATCTTATAAATATATCCGTACACTATTACGAACTCTGTCTAAATAGCCTTACAGACTCCTCCGAACGTTATTATAAGCGTACTCGAAGGCTTAAAAGGCTCGTCACTAATACTCTCGATATATAAAGTTTATATATATTTAGAGCGGCGAGAAGGCTCTAGTTTCGTAATATATATATCGAAGGAATACTTTAGCTTAATACTTAACGAGAATTAAATCCTTTAGCCACATATCACGTATTTGTCAAGCTGAGCTAGACTTGCTGCTAGCCTGTTAAGCTGAGCTAGATTTAATACTATTATACCAAGCTAAGCTAGATTTGCTAGTAGCCTGTCAAGCTGAGCTAGACTTACTACTATTATGTCGAGCTTAGTCTATAGCGACTATTATATAGTTAAAGACTAAGGCCTCCACGAGGTCTCTAAGAGGAATTAAAGATATGTTTAGGATAGGAATTATTATATAATATAAGTTCTATACTTACCGAGCTTAGAAGAGCGTTAATAATCGTTGTGGTATAGGTCAAAGCTAGAATTTAGTAAGCTGCCCGGTTATTAGAGCGATTTTCGCTTCCTAAGGGGTATACCTTAACTTTTTAGCTATTATACCGATTTTTCAACTTCTAGGTACAGATTTTCGAACCCTCGGTATAATAGATTTTTTTTTTAAAATATCAGCTAAATATTAAAATTCTAGAATCGCGATTTATAACAAAAAATCTCACTAAAATGTCGTTAAGCTAGCCTAAATTATATTTCCCGGTTATCTAGGCAGTTTTTAACTTTCTAAGAGGTCTACCTTAACTTTTTAGCTATTATACCGATTTTTTAACTTTAGGTAGGGGAATTCGGCCTGTCGTCATAGTAACATTTTTACTCGACGTATCGTTAGAGTATTAGTACCTAGAACTTGACTTAGTCTATTTAAATATACTATAAACATCTATTAATCTATTATACCTACTATATATTTAACTTGACGCTATTTATCTTTAATATCTTCTATAATCTCGTCGCCTCCTTAACGTTAGAGTTACTCTCGTCACCTCTTTTACGTTAAATTTACTCTCGTCCCCGCTAATATAAATCTACACATATCGTAATTAGTTCTGACTAAAATTACCTCTCTTCTACCTTTTATATAATCGTTATCTACTATTCTACCTCCTCGATATATTTTAAAGCCTCTTTCCTACCTACTATTTATAAGCTTAAAATCTATACTATTACTTTACTCTACGATATTCTTATTACTTATTATATCGATAGCGTACTTCTAAGCTAGATTAGATTGTTTTACTATTCTATAGACGCTAATCTATCCGCGGACTCCTTATCCTAGAGTATCGAAGCTCCTTATTAAGTCACGTCCTTAGATTATAGATTAAAGACTAATAATCATCTCACGTCTATAATAATTACTTTAGATCTCGGACAGGATTAGAGCGTAAAGTTGACCTCGTTTGTCACAGATAGAAAATAGTGTGGCGGGGACTGTACGATTTTTGGTCACATGATTAGTCACATGATATGTCACGTTTTTAGGAGTCAGGTAACTAGAGTTAAGTATATCTTTACACACTCTTTCTTTTATATAATAATAAGTAAGAAAGATATTAACAGATAGAAAGGAATGAATAT
The DNA here is from genome assembly GCA_003988945.1 of Chaetoscypha palmicola. Lineage (NCBI taxonomy): Eukaryota > Fungi > Ascomycota > Leotiomycetes > Helotiales > Helotiaceae > Chaetoscypha > Chaetoscypha palmicola. Next base: position 107 of record QYAH01000175.1, on the reverse strand, counting down.
AGAATGTATTTTACAGTTTAGCTTTGACAGTATAGATAGTTATTTAACCTATACCCTCTTTTATATATATTATTAAAATAATATTATTAGAAGTTATAGTTACTTAG
>QYAH01000174.1:0-46147 GCA_003988945.1 Chaetoscypha palmicola | reverse complement strand
ATACTATTATTATTATAGATACTACCTACTATAAGTACCTTATAATAGTCTAAGACTATAGATATCTTATTATAGCCTAAGGCTTTAGGTAGGTGCCTTGTCACAGCCTAAGGCTCGTGGTAGGTGCCTTGTCACAGCCTAAGGCTCTAGATGCCTTCCAGCCTAAGGCTAAAAAGGAACGTGCGTACAGGCCTAAGCGAGGCCGGAACCGGATTAAGAGATAACCCGACTTTATGCACCAATCAAAACACGCCGCTTAAGCGCCAAGCTATTAGCGTCATTTTCAGTCCTCCAGTAACCTCATCCCCTGTCTCCTCCCCACCTTTCTAAAGTTAATATTGACTACGTCAAAATATTGGTCTAGCGCCACCGGACGTGCGCGGTCATATATAAGAATACGACAAGCCGCGAAAACAAGCCCCATGAACAGGAAGTATATCTTCAAGTAGAAAACAAGACGCGATCGTTGACGAGCGAATACAGATGAGGAAGGTGGGTGATGCGAGAATGGGATGCCTTATCGCGCCAAGGAATTCTACATGTGAACGTGGTGGAAATTACGAGTTCACTTCTCGGGCAACGACATCTCTCGCTTGACCGCTCTTCATCAACATTACTAGCAACAATTCAATCCAAACATCCCGAGATTTTCGAGGTATATCTTTATATACTTCTATGGATCTTATACGCCCTTAGGTATGACGTAAGATCCAGCCGTTCTTCGGTAGGTACCTGATAGCGTTTTCGGCGGAAACATTTGCGAAATGATTCGTAGGACACTAGTGCGATATCCACCCAAGCGGAGCTAGGCTTGCGTGGAGATTGTGGAGGCATCAACTTTTCAAGATAAGGCTATTAATATTCAGATTCTCGCACGTGGAGGCTCAAAGGTGGGAAGACTCGGAAGTCGAGTGTAAACAGTATGACACCTGCATTGGTCATGATAGCGATATGATACCCAAGAGTCACAAATCGAGCCCAGGAATTCGCGGTTCGCAATTGATTGCACCAAAATACTTCTATTAATATTCGTTTTAGACGAGCCGTTCTATTGAGTTGTATGCAATAGTGAGGCACAACCCCCTCCAAGCGGTCTGATGATGTGCTTTACAAGGTATGTTTATCTACGAAGTATATCAGATAATCTTCAGCAAGTGCGTGATTGAGCCTCGTGCCATCCTTGTAGTACCCCTTATCAGACCATCATCAGATGCGATTTCTGGACACGCATGTCTGCCATGTCAAGAAACCGATAAACTGGTTCGTGGAGAGCCGTAGCGACGGGCACCAAACCCTTATCAGTCAGGTACCGGTTCTCGTACCTGGATCTTGAGCTGTCAAAGATTATTTCCAAATGCTCCGAAAAGTGGGATTAGGTTGTAGTATATATCTTGGTCTTTTCTCTTGTTGTTGGCTCTCCAGCGAGTCTCTCGTCGTTGTTTGGTAGCGTTTGAATTGGCTTCTGCTCGGCAGTATTTACAATCCTGTCATTGCAACATGTCTTATACAATCGCCAAAGCTGTCTTTACAGCAGTTGCGCTTGTTACCTCTGCTGCCGCCGCTATCTCGAAATCTGGAGAAACAGTCGTCGTTAATGGAATCAACTATTATGCAGCTCCAGAAGTAGTTTCTATTATTGATGCCACTGCAGATCAATTGGCTCACGCCTCAACAACTGGCGTAGACTTGATTCCATTGACTGTCTTTGCGGACTCTTCCAGTGCTTTCACTACCACTGTCTTCAGAGCAACTGTGGACAATTATACTGCATCAGATGATGTCTTCAATACTGGATTTCTGGAAGGTGGTTATACTACCAATTCATGGCTGTACGCTTATTGACTTCTCCAGCAATTTACCTCAAGCATACCGGGTCTGCCCCAGCGACTGTCCAGTACCCACTTGGTGCTGCGCTCACGCAATATGGTACCAAGATTTTCATGCCTGCACGAGCATATCAATCATCGGTTACCGCTCAAGGATATACAATCACAGGATGGAGAACCGAACTCCCAGCTGGACCATACTTCATGTCTGCTCGCACCGGAAATGTCTACCAGGCGTACCGATTGTATCAAGATCCTCAAGTTGCTTTCACTCAGGGATTAAAGCCAAACACGGATGGCAGCTTTTCCGTCCTAAGTGCTGCCGTTGCTGGGGACGATACTCTTACAATCGGAGTTCCGTCGAGACTGTATTACACGAAGACAGCAGCAAAGCCTCTTGCTGGTGTCAGACTGGGTGTCAAGGATATTTACGACATTGCTGGTGTGAAAACTGGTAATGGTAACCGAGCATACCACGATCTCTATCCAGCCAGGACCGTCACCGCCCCGGCTGTCCAACGTCTTATCGACGCCGGAGCTGTGATTATTGGTAAGATGAAGACGTCTCAGTTTGCCAATGGGGAATCACCAACTGCCGATTGGGTTGACTATCACTGCCCATTCAATGCTCGAGGTGACGGATACCAAGATCCTTCCTCTTCCTCTTCAGGACCTGGTGCAGGTATCGGTGCTTATGAATGGCTCGATATCGGTCTCGGTTCAGATACTGGCGGTTCAATTCGTGGACCTTCATCAGTAAATGGCTGCTTCGGAAATCGACCATCCCACGGTCTCGTCACTCTCGACAACGTCATGCCCCTTTCACCAGATCTTGACACAGCTGGTTTCCTCACGCGGGATCCACTACTCTGGCACGAAGCATCCAAAGCTCTCTACGGCACAAATATAACCTCGAACTTCACCTCCCTCCCCCGCAAGATTCTCACAGCCGGTTTCCCAACCGTAGCTCGAACAGAAGGGCAACAAGTCCAGCTTGACTTCCTCGCGAAGCTCCAAGACTTCCTCAAAGCAAACACTACCACTCCAATAGTCCCAGCTAATCTCTGGGCCGCGAATCCACCAGCAGAAGCAAACGGCGTCTCTCTATCTCAGTTCCTGAGTCTCGCTTACCCAGCTCTCATCTCCCAACAACAATACGCCCTTCTAACCCTTCCCTTCTACGCCGATTACGCAGCCGCCAACTCAGGAAAACGACCTTTCGTAGACCCTTCTCCCCTGATCCGTTGGGACTTCGGACAAACTCAAATCCCCGCCGACGCAGCCACTCAAGCCATCGCCAACGCCACCATATTCCGCAACTGGTGGTCGCAAAATGTCATCAAAGACTCGGAAGAGTCTTGCTCAGATAGCATATTGCTTTACACACAGTCCTCTGGCTCGCCGAATTATAGAAACGTGTATTCATCTGCGCCTGGTATTCCTGGTGGGATTAGCACAGGACGCTTGAGTGGGTTTGCGGAAGAGCCGGATATGGTTTTCCCCATTGGACAGGCGAGTTATAACTCTACTATTACGATGCAGGAGGAGATGCTACCTGTAGCTATTAGTATGGTTGCTGCTAAGGGATGTGATGGCATGATTTTTGAGTTGGCGGCGCAGTTGTATGCTGCTGGCATTTTGGTGAAGCCCAAGGTTGGGAGTGTTACCTTTTAAACAACTTTTTAAACAGAAGTAGAAGTGAGTGGCGGGGGCTTTGGAGTAGCGATGGAGTTGAGAGGGATGGACTTGAAGAGCTGATCATTTCATTGTCTATATTTGGATAATGCTAAAGTAATTAATTATATGATTCATGATCAAAATCCTACTGTGGATGCCCACCTGGGCACCAGTTCCTTGCCCACTTTGCAAAATGCCCCGGAGATTATTATACCTCAAAATAAGAATTGGGTGATAAAGGTACACACTCAGCAGCAAAGCCATCCGAATTCTGGATCGCCATGGTTTCACACAGCCTCTAGCCGTTGTGAAACGAAAGTAATGGAAGTGTCGTTTCCTCCAATAGCATTTACTTTTTCTGATTGGCACAATGCATTAAAGTGTGCCAAAAACGATGGGACAATAGATGCGTAATTATCAAGCTTGCAACGTACTACAGTGTGTCAAATTCAATGGGTCAATAGACAGCTTGCAGTCTTCTCTGTCCGAAAGGACGATCACAAGAAAATACTCTTTTGTGTTGGCACACTGGTCGGTAGAGACGAGGGGGCAGTAGAACACTTACCGCCTGCTCTGCCCGCTGCATGTATTCGCCCTTTCTTGTTGGGACAACGTAATTTAGTGTGCTAGATTCGATAGGTAATGATTGAAACATAGCAAGAACGCTATTCCATCGACCCTGTGACGCTCTCAATTCAAAATCCCAACGGCACCGGGGTCTTAGCATTATCGAGAATGCTTAACTTTACTGAGGAGAAACCGAAGCCAAAATTTGGCGAAAGCTCTAGTTATCAGAACATTGCCATGAGCCCATCGCTTGTGCTTTTTATATTGCCTTGTATTTCGATTGAAGTTAAGCCACATCGTCAAATTTAGCTTAAGCTCTAATTAAGGGTAGAGAGACTAATGAGTGTTTTTTTGACCGAGCTCACACGTTATACATCACTTTCAAAGTGTTATCCGTACTTAAACATGTCGATTCTGATCTTTGGTAGGCCTGAAGATTACTTAGTACAAATCAACCTTTTCTTTCCTGAAACTTATTCTACACAAGTCCACCATCTTCTTCCTCTCCTCATGCACATGCGTTACCCACTCACGGCCCTCTAACCTCCTTTCCCACCACGGATCTCTCGTCTGAAAATAACCTATTCTCTCGAAGCACCTTCTCTTTTCCTTGCCCTCTTCCACGCCCGCAGAGCCGAAGCTATTCTTCTCAATGAGTATAAGCCCGAGTAATTTCCCGTCTGCCTCCCCTACGAACATACAAATCACTGGTATTTCAATCTGAGAAATCAAACGTTCCTCACCATGGCGTTGCGAGTTCGCGTCATTCAAGGCATAATCAGTATCCATGCACACATAGAAGTCCTCATCACTGACACCCTCCATTCGTGGATCCAACGTATATCTCCTCTCCAACGGTCCTCTCTCAAACCAACACACCAAGCCCGTCTCTCTAATCCCAGCCTCCACAGTAATAAAACTTCCCGCTAGCACCTCCCCAAATGTATTCCCAGGACTTCTTAAGATGATAGACGTAGCGATATATTTAAGCGCGGGTGTAAAATTTCTAGAATGTGCCATGAAGTGGATAACCTCTCCTTGGACAGAAGCCCACGACCAAGAAGGCGCCACATATCTCTTCGACGGAATACCATCGCACCCCGCCAGTCTCCAGAGTAGATCGATTGGAAGACTTGCTTTCCACAGCCCCGCTAAGTAAACCGGAGACTGTAAGTCTTCAAATTGCTGAATCTGCTGGGATTTACTCTCCGCAAGCCCGCTCAATCCAGGGAGTCTGTCGGTTTCGTGTGTGAGTAGGAGGGGAAAGTAAGAAACCACACAACGTCGCCAGCGGGTATACGCATCTTCAGACGTATCCTGCCAAGACGAAATACGGTTAAAGAGCGAGGCTGTACCACGTGGTATGAAATTAGCGCTTGATTCGCGGGAGTGCTTGCATTCGAAGAGGATCTCGGTGTTAGTGAAATGTAGGACGCGGGTTGAGAGGCAGTTTTCTTGAAATACCCATGCACGGGAAAGGAGGGGTTTTGTGCTGTTGATTGCATCTTGGGAGGATGAATTTAAACGGAGTTGAGTTGGGATTTGCCATGATGAGGCGTCTATAGCTAAGCGTTGGATCTGGACTTCTGTGCTGTTGTTGAAGGGGATTTTGAACGGCTCGAATACGGGTTTGGGAGCCTGGTGGATGAATGGCATTGAGCTTTGGGATGAACAGGTTCCAGATATGGTGAGATGTGCGTGGGAGTAGTAATCCCTCATCTTGCATGACTCAATGACCCAATCTTCGGGGTCTTTCTGGATGATACAGAGAGAATCGATCCAGATATATTTGATGTCTAGCTTTCGACAAACGGTGACAGCATCCTGGAAAGTTTCTGGTAGATCCATCTCGGCAATGTTGTGCATCATGCTCGCAATGTTGTCCCTAGTGGTCGTGAGAGTTAGTGGTCGTTGTCCAATTTCTCGTTTGGAGCTGTTAGGCTGTGGACCCCAAGAATGGCTTAATGCTGCGTAAAGCATGAAGCCAGATTTATTGGCGCTTTCGATAAGTCGTATACTGTTGTCATTGGGAGATATCTCGAGCAAGCGTGTTGGCTTGAATTCTCTGTCTTCTATAGACTCAAGTCGACGGCATTCGGCGTGACCAACGCATCCATCGCGAGTTGAACAGTGATTGTAGCTAGAGCAACTATCGGATTCAGTACAGACATTGCAAATTTCATGACCAATGCAGTCATGCAGGCACTTCTTGACGAAATCAACCCAATTCTCGCGATTAGAGGAAGTGTCCGACAGTACGGATATTTGACTATTTGTAAATCCCAACGATGGCCAAACTTCGAGTTCAACACCTAAACCCATCAGTAGAAATTCAAATACGTAGAAACGATTCATATACTAGATGGATTGGAAATAACATAAGTCCTCGAGCCCTCACCATCAAGCAACGCTAACCCCTCATCACGAGGACATAGAAACTCAATTTGTACAGGCCCTTTCCTTTGCCAGCGTATTGCGATTACATTATTCTTTTTCAAATGGCTGTAGTGATTGCGCCAGTCTTCGTTCATTGAATGATTCCATATTGTTACGCACAGAGCGCAGAACGGGCAGTCGTTTCGAGCGGATGCAAAGACGGCTGACGCGGGCTGTTTTTCTGGAAGCTCGATTCCACTCATGTTACGGCAAATCTTACATGGTGCCAGAAGCTCATGAGGCGGTGAGCTTGGTCGAGATTCTATGAGACGCTAGTCAGCGACTGGGTAGATCTCTATATGAGTTAATATAATAATACCCATTTTCGATATATCTGCTCAAGAGTTGTTCTCTTCAGAGGAAACACTCCGAGAAGTAGAGGAAAGTTGAGGAGGGTCATAGTGTACGGGCTTTTGAGCTGAAGTTATTTTTAGTTCTCGTGGCTTGAGCAGTGTAACGACGGCAGCAATAGAACGACTATGAGACGTTAGCCGAGCAGTCTTTTGTTGCACATCGCAATCACGGAGTGGTCAGTTGGCTACGGATGGAAGACCAAACGAAATCCAAGATAACTCAGCCATCCGCATTCGCTCTGATTTTGTTACATCTCGCATCGACGATTTTTGCAATTGCCGGGTTGACCAAGGGAGGGCTATTTATATGAAGGGCTCGAGACATCGAGCTCCGTCCCAATTTCCCTCAACATAATGTCGCTAAGTTGGTCAACAAATAGTTCCCTGACGAGTTCGCCTATCTCCTAGTAGTGTCCACGTCACATTTCTCGGCACCCACCCTGCTACTTTTACGTCCTATATAAGTTCGAACATCAACAACAACAACATCCAATCAGAAGATACTCACATCGAGTAATCCCGGTTAGCTCAGTTGGTTAGAGCGTGGTGCTAATACAATAGCAACATTCACACGTTTCTACGAGATAACGCCAAGGTCAGCGGTTCGACCCCGCTACTGGGAATCAATTCCTAGTATGTTCAATTCATACATCTGATTTTTTTTGCTTTTTGTCTGGTGGGTTGGGAGGAGATGAGCTGAGCTCTATTGCTCGCATATGTCTATTTTGGTAATGTGTTCCGTTGTAGTCGCGATTTCTGGTGTTCATGAATACAATATTGTATTCGTGAGTACTACATGGTGTTCATGAATAATACGGCCTAGTAAGTACTCTATGGTACCCATGAGTGACACGGCGCGTAGTGCCTCTGGTCGTAAATTAATCAATTCCATGGTGTTGTCGCCCGTGGCGTAAATCCTTAGTATTGTGTCCTAATCTACTTTTTGACAACAACTACAGTGCGAGGAGGTTGCTACTGCTGAAGAGCTAGTTTTATAATAAAGGCTTATTGTCATCGGAATCGGATTCCGAACCCGAATTATCGTCGACGCTAGAGGAAGAAGAAGAAATATAGGGAGTCAGAAAGAGGCGTAAGTTAGATAACCTCACAATTGATCGATTTGGTAGCTTTGATAATTAGCCTCTAGGCGACGTGGTAGAGTTTAATTATTAATTAATTAGAAACTTACGTATGTTCCGTCTTACTCACTTAATTAATTGGAGTAGTTACGCTCAATGTTACTCATGAGTACTATGTGGGTGGTACTCGTGAAGAGCGTGGAATTCATGAACACTAAAAATCGTGAGTAACACGGAACATGAATTCAGTGCATAACATTGAATAGCCCATGATTACCTATCTCGCTCAAACAAAGGCCAGCACAGTCCACCAAAGTACGGAATTATAAAACAGAAGTTTTCCTCGTAGCCGCACGTCGTATCTTTCAGGATCGAAAGACTCGGACCTGAGATAGTAGGATGTGATATCAGGAGAACCTCCCTATCGATTTTTGGGAGGGGGGAAATGAGGGAGCATGGAGCCCCCGCCTGCTGTGCTGATTTGTAGACTAAATGTCGATAGCGAAGGGGATCAAGAAGAAAATGACGGGGTGGATCTTGTAGCGCACATACGTAGGTATGAAGGACTCCGAACCGAATGTAGAAATCTACGATGCAAGTGGATCCACAACTTCAAACCCATCTATAATCCAGGACCACGTTCAACACCCAGTAACAACAACCGCCTCCTTAACGAACGACCCCTCAACAGCAACCTTAACCAAAAATCTCGCCACACTCCCCACACTAACGGCATCCCTCATCCCCATACCCATTCCCCTACTCCCAAGCGTCTTCACCTCCCCAACCTCATCCCCAAACGTCAACCTTACAGCCCTCACAAGTGTCCACTCCAGATCCCTCCCCCTCATCTCCTCATCCACAAGATTATGATCCGCAAGCGCATATTTCACGTTCGTCCACCCCAGAAAAGCTTTACTAAGCCACGGCAGCTCGCCCCAGGAATCACCCACGCCGGCTGTGGACATCACGATGATGCGTTTGAGGCCGGCTGCGCTGAGCACGGCGCAGGTGTTGGCTACGGAGTCGGCTAGGAAGCGAGGAGGTGAGAGAGGTGAGGAGAAGGGAGACTCGGTCTTGCGGACTGTATTTAGGGTTATGATGGCGATGGAGGGGGTGTTTTGGGGAGCGGCGAGGATGGCGGCGTTGATGTCCTGTTGTAAGAGAGGTGATCCGTGGATGATTGTTAGGCCTGGTTGTGGGGTGAGGGTGCTTGTTGGTCGGATTAGGGCGACCGCTGTGTGGTTTTGGGAGACGAGTTGGATGATGACTTGTTGGCCTGTTCGTCCAGAGGCGCCGAGAAGGAGGAAATGCATGGTATTGATGATGAGGTTGTTGTATGAGTGCAATGTTTATTTGCTTGAGACTGGGGATATAAAAGAGGTGAGGGAATTGCTGGATACGGACGATGGATCGTGGATCTATCTATAATGTTCACCGGTTTTCGAGACCAGCCATCCACATTCGCTAAAGAAAGGGTTAAGGTGCCGTGCTCGCTTCAGACCAAGCTAGCCTCTGATTCGTTTGCTCGGATTATATGCTGTAATCAGAAGCTGCCTATCATTTTACGCAGGTACACTAACCAGCGCACTAGGAGCAGTACTAGTCCCACTGCATCTTTTATAACTCCTAACTCTCTCCCCCAAATCATTAGCTACACCCTGCAATTTATCATTCTCAACCCGCAGCTCCGAATCAAGCTCCGGCGAGGACTCTAGAGCGCCCAAGACCACGATTTTCAATATCTGACGGAACATGCGCAGAAAAGACACGGAAATCGTCTCAGCGCCGGGAGATTGGCTTTGTGTCTGAACTAGCTCTAGAGCTAAGAGCCACGACTCTAGCGAGTCTAGTAGCGCTGTTTTCTCGCGTCCCAGTCGGAGAGCGGACCCCAGCGGATCGACTTGTGATATTTTGTCGAGGAATTGGAGCGTTGATGTGGAGATGCGCGTAAGTTCTGCTCGCATGTCGGGTGCAAGCGTGCGGAGATGAGGAAATTCTGATATAGTAGGCTGCTGAGGAAACACGGTCCCACATATAGACACTGTCGTTTCGCTTGCTTCTGCTGTTTCTGTTGACTTTGCTGGCGGATCTGCAAATTTACAAGGCGCAGCAAACAGCTTGATGATAAACACGTCCAAGAGAGGTACCTCATCATGATGTGTTGGAACTGATTTATTCGTGTCTGCAAATTCTGATTTTACCCGGTACTCGTGCATGATGCGGAGCCCTTGGATGATATGCTGAGCCATAGCCGTGTAATTCTTCCGCACTTGCTCGATGCTAATGAAAATCTGGCAGCAGAGTAATGCTGATTTCAAGGCTGTGGAGCTTGGAGATGAGAGTTTACTTGCAAGTCCTCCTAGTGCCATGTTGTATTGCTGCAGGCCGTATTGATAGCTCGGGGATTGCTGTGGGGTAGATACTGGATCGTCTCCGTATGTCTCGAGGTCTGATCGGAGAGCTCTGAGTGATGAGACAGCGTGGCGAAGGGCCGGATCTGTCAGGCTTGCTTGCAGGACTTGTTTGGCTTCCTCGTTGCAGCCTAGGTCTATATCGAACATGGTTTTAGTTGAGAAGCAACGGTTGAGAAGGTCGATATCCTGGGGTGCGATCTCAATGAATGGAGGGTGGGTGGTCTGGAAGGAGGCTTCTGACTTGGCACTACTACCATGAGCGCTCTCTGTGGGTGATTGATTGACGAAGATCCTGAAGGGTGACTCGTAGCCGTCACAAGTCCGACCAGTATTGACACATCGTTGGCAAAACGGCTTCTTCTCGTCGCATTTGACTTTCCTAATTCTGTTGCTGATTGAGCACCATCGCTACAGAAATAATCTCCCAGTCCCTGTAGGTTGCAGGAGATTTATCCGTTATGACTAACCTGCAAGTTGTACAACCAGTTTTCACCTTAGTCCTACTGTTGACAATTGGTTTGGGTTTGCGAGCCACAGGACTACCGGTCATTTTCACGCTTATCGAAGAACAATTTCAAAAGTAGGCAAGTCTGTAATCGCACGAAGCAAGAAATCCGAGCAGACGAATCAAAGGATGATGTAGCAGTATGATACCTCACCCGGACATGAGCGGACGTTGACTTTGCTTTAAGTACCTGGTGTACAGCGTAGTGTAGCTGACGTCGATATCCGAGCGTCAACGCTAGCCGTATTAGGAAGAGAAAGCGAGCCCACCAACCAACCTTCTACACCCAAGCTCTACCCAAGTCCCTTGACAGTGGTGAGGGAAAATGGAAATCGATAGCTTCTACTCGCAGCGCGATGTAATTGAGCGTCTAGCTTATATAAATGGCTAACAATTACCCCGATGGTTTTTGGATTTTTTCTCCAGGCAAGCAAGCAAGCACATGTCGCGGACCAAGCTCATATCCAAACTACTACTCCCTACCAGTTCAACATTCGCGTCGGAATTCCTATCGATATCTTCCAGCACGAAAATGCCAGCGTTTACTCTCTACGGCTCAAGGGGCTCAACAAACACCGATCGTGTACGTTTGACACTTGCAGAAGGTGGTTTCACGGATTATGAATTCATACCTGTAAATTTACATAAAGGAGAACAGAAGGTAAGGCTCATTCCATCTCTTTCCCTCTCGCTTCTTTTCTCTTACCCTTATATCGATCTCATCTCACTTCACAACTAACAACGATTTAGTCACCAACTCACCTCACCCGTCACCCCTTCGGCAAAGTCCCCGTCCTCACAGTCCCAGACGGTCTGGTTCTCTATGAATCACGAGCAATCTCAAAATACCTCTGCACAACGCTCAACATCCCTCTCCTCCCTGTCACTCCCATTTCAACCGCACTCTTCGAGCAAGCCATGCAGCTCGAACAATGCTACTTCGACCCCCCAGCTTGCGCCCTGTCCTTCGAGAAGGCCGTTAAGCGCTTCAAGGGACTTCCTGCTGACGAGACAATCGTGGCCGACGCGGTGAAGGGCTTGGAATCGTTTTTTGATGTGATGGAGGGGACGATGGGGGACTTTATGGCTGGAGAGGAGTTCACGTTGGCCGATTTGTTTTATGTACCACTTTTGCAGAGGATCATTAATTGTGGGTATGGGGATGTAGTGATGAAAAGGGAGAAAGTGGCGAAGTGGTGGGAGAGGTGTATTAATAGGCCAGCGATCAAGGGGATGTTGGAGGAGGATAGGAAGGTGTTGGCTGCGGCTGCGGCTGCTGCTGGGAGGTAGAACGCAATGACACCGACGGTGGAGTTCTTGAATTATTAGGGAGGAATGAAGAGCCACCGAGACACAGAGTTTAACCCTAGCACTTTCCTCTCCCCATAATTTTCAATAGTATCTCTTGACCTTTCAGCTCCTCTATTTTTTCCATTTCCATACCAAGTTGCCTCCTATCTCTCTACTGAGCGCGCGACATGCGATATACAAGAAACTGAAAAATAGAACTATCTTTGTAACTATCAGAAAATACACGACGATCAAAACCCAAAACACATAGAACATAAAACAAACCCCATTTCCCTAAACTCCAATTCTAATTCGGAATCTCCCCAAACGCATACATCTCAACCTCAAAATCCTCTCCCTCATCCGGGACCCCCTCTCCACTCGGCGTCGTATGATTCCCCACCCACAAAATCCTTGCATCGCCAACCGTCGGCGTATTCTCAACATACAACACCAGTCCCTCGCCCTCGGTCGGTACCAAGTTCGCGCTTACGTCTGGGACGCCGCATTGCACGAATTTGTCCTGCACGTCGGTGCCGTTGCAGGATGTGGAGAAGCCGGGGCCGAACGCGGGGTGGGCTGGTGCTGCGATGGAGAAGGTGTAGATGCAGCCGCCGGGGGAACAGCCGAGTTTGTAGTTGGATATGCATGCTGAGATGGGGCGGTTGGGGTGGGCTGGTGTTGGGGATGGGAGGGCGAGGGTGAGGGTTGGGAGGAGGGGGAGGAGGGTTGTGAGTTGCATTTTGGAGGGTTGTGTTTGGTTGATGATTGTTGAAGATGTTGCTCGGCTTGTATTTTGGAGGGAGAGATATGTAGATGATGCTGATCTGCTTGTTAACGATTGAGATTCAATGTGACAAATGAGGAAGTACTTATACTTCTTCACCTCGTATCCAGTTCAAGAGGCAAACCCTCATCGTCAAATAAAGCAAACCGCTGACCACAACGCCCTCCGACTATTCTCACTCTTCACCAAATCTCTGACAGCATTGGCCATCACTCTTTTTGTACTTACACACTATACGCGTATCATCCAGCCTTGTAACCCTTCACACAGTGATCGACATCATAGTATTCCCCGAATTTCCCCACGAAGTACGATCTGCAGCCGCCGAAATAAGCTTCTTCTATTTTTACGTCTGGACGCACTGCCGGACTCTAATGCGTATTACAGGGCAGACGGTAGGTTCGTATAATATGTAAAAGCGTAAGCGCTGTCGGCTCTTGATGTTGCATCGTGCTCACAACCCCTTAGCTTCGGCTAATTTTTTCGGAGGGGGCAAGTCATCTCACGCTCGGGAGTAACGTTACGGATCTATGTGATGGTTAGAGTGCTGCCTGCTGTTAGAGGGGATATTTGCTCACATGTTTAGTAAGCACGAGGAAAGTACTTAAGTATTTTTGACGTGGAATAAGCGAGTTACGATTCTTCACGTAAAAGATTCACGTGAAAAAGACAGTACAGAGTCCCGGGATAGTAAAGGTGACTGGCGATGAGGTACGGCCCTCTTTATGATCTATTAGATTTTCAAAATGGAAACAGATAAACTCTTTCGTCTGTTTAAAAATTTGACTGTATATGCTTCATAACCTTACAACTCCTCGGTATCCTCGAGTCCATCCAGTCACTAACCTGAAAAGCGGCACTCCTCAGCCTTATAGTTTACAATCTCTCTTCTGGGTTGTAAACTATATCTACTCCACTGATTTGCCGTTTCATAATATACGTACTCGGCTTCTAGGCAACCCTAAACTCAATTTTCTCTATTTGTTTGACGACTATACGAAAGACGATGCGACGACTTTACTCCGTATGTCCACCGCTTTTCGCAAGCGAGGGACGTTTAGTTCACAACGAGATCACCCACCCTTGTACGAGAATATATGAAGCGGTGAACAGTCCTGTGGATTTACTAGGAAGAAAAGAAAACTTGGATGGAGAGAAGGGAGATCGATCTCATGCGGACCTCATGTCGTTCATTGAGTTTGAGTTATAGCTTTCAAAAGCCATCGAGCATATTTCCTCAAGAGTACTTGAGCTGGTACAGCATTTTTCATATCTGATGGTGCAGCGGATGGCTTTCGTTGTTGTTAGTGAAGCGGGTGACGTTGACTCGGTGAGATTTCAAATTTCTATTCTACGAGATGGGTTTTGCTTTCTTGCGCAAATGATTCACGTATTAGAGAAGCGTCCTACAATTAGTACAAGGGACTACTGTTGGGATGGCTTTGTGCCTTATGCGTTCATCTAGGACTATCATCTATCTTTCTCGTCGTAACATCTATCGCAGTCTTGAAAACGAGCTCATTGCGTGGATTAGAATGCGGAAGGCACGATGGGGTGCTCGAACTCGCGGTCTGCTTCCGCAAGACCTGAGAATATTTACATCTGCCACCGATACATCAACATCTTTCTACAATCTATCCATCAGAATCCTACGAGCACGCTCACTGACACACATTCGTTACCATCCGCTCGTTAACCCGACTCAAGTGTCCGCAGGCAGGATACCTCCACATCTACAAAATGGCCTCAGAAGTCTCTACTTCCAGAACCCCTAGTCCACATGGATCACAATCACCGCTCGCAATCGACAAACAGCCTCGTCAACACCGAAGAGCGGAGTTGATACGAAGCTTATCTTCACGATCAACGTACGTCTCTCCCCAGATCTCCCTCCAAGTCTAACATCCCATCACAGCAAAGAGCGCTGTCAAAGAATCTTCGACAACCCAACCATCACCGCCGTCCAGCGAGCAATGAGCCGCCAACGCTTCAAGCGTATCTACTCCTGCATCGAACTCGACATGCCGGATCACCGTCTCGTCTTCCGCGATCTCTTATTCCACGCCGTGCACAACCTGCACTACAAAGGCGGGATATTCCGGCAGGTGGTCGAGGGGCTGGATTACACCGACGGGCGCTACTCGCAGTATGTCTTCGAGGCGTTTCTAGAATCGTCGATCCTGGATGGGAGCGAGCGGAAGTGTTTTGAGATTTGCTTGTTGGCGGTGAAGGACGATAAGGTGTCGGATCAGCGGACGGTGGTTTGGTTGCTGGTGGAGTATTTGATGCGGATTGTGATTCGGGATAAGCGACGCAGGAATCCGGAGAGTGTAGTTCGCGCGCGTGCCCAAGGGGATGTGCTGGGGAGTGCTGGACAAGAGGACTCTCTTACCTCTGGAGTGTCAAGTACGAGATCTTCGTCGACTGGTTCTTCTGTCCGATTCCCAGGGCCATCCCCAATCCCCGGTTTCACAGGCGTAATGAGCACATCGCCCATCACAGAACAAACAACGCCGAACCGAGAACATATTTCACAGGTTCCTGGGATACAACACCCCACGCAACGGTGGCATTCGCAGCACCCATACTTGCCGGTCCTTAGATCCAACCCAGCGAACTTCAATCGCTACGCAGGGTATCAAGGTGCTAATAGTCATACCATGGGAACACCAGCAACCTCCTTTTTCTCGCCGTATATCCTCACGCCAGATGAGCAGGGCTCTGAATTTCTGACTTTGCATTGGACTGCGTTCCAGGGAGGTCAGCCTTATACGGTTAGTTATATTAGCTGGAGAGCGAAATTGTCGTGGTGATTGAGGTGGAAATAGCGGTTTGATTATGTAGAATTGAACAGAAATTCTAGCGAATGCATTTGTAGTCCATTATGGTAGAATCTGTGGCTTTATGGTGAAATATTCGGATGTGTGTCCTTGATCCATGCTCTAGGTAGGAAGCTGCTGGGAATATGGTCACTTATGCAAGCGAAATATCTGGGCAAGTGCAGCCACTGATGTGGGTGTTAAACTTGCTTAGAACCAATTGGGAGAGGCAATATTTGGTTTTAAGAGAGCAAGCTTGCTAGCGTCCTTGCTTACTTACTTACCTATTCGACCCCGGGTATCTCTATTAGCCTAGCCATTCAAATCCGGCACAAGGAAGAAATTCCATGGACCATAGAATTGCCGTAGGACGTGACAGAGACAATAAAAACGAACATATCTCCAAACTCCTCAGAACGCCTCCTAGCTAGGGTATCCACCACACACCTCACCTCTTCCCCTTCCCCCGCCGCCTCCTCCTCGCCGCGTCCTCCTCCACAAACTCCCTCATAATCCCCTGCAACGCCTCGTTCCGCCTCGTTATAAGCAGCACATCATCCGTGCCAATCTGCGTCCGGCCCGCATGGCGTGCGAAGGATTCGAGATCTATGGCGACGTTTTCTGCGGGGTGTTAGGTGGCATCCACGCTAGGATTGTCGCGGGGAAATGGGCGACGGGAGAAGGGAGAGAAGGGAAGTATACCGATCTGCGTCCAAACCATCTCCGTCAATGCCCCGATGAACTGCGGTGTCGCGCTCGTGTTGAGACGTAAGGTTTCTTCGTCGACGATCTTGCCGATTGAGAACCAGAGGCTGGCTTTGAGACGCTGGGGGCGTTGTTAGTCAGTGTTATGTGTTTGCATCTGCATGGGGAGGGGGGACGTACTTCTCGTAGTTCGTCGTCCATTGTGGATGGTGTTGTGGTTGTGGAGGGTTGGAAGTGGTGGGCACGGTGGGGTGGTGTTGGAGGTCGCGTCTTGATGAGGGACGACGCGTTGGCTGGCGGGGGGTTTTAGTGGGGCGTGCGTCAGGTTTAATGATTAATTTTTTGGGGGTATAAAGTGGTCAGTCATCACGACGACGGGATTTTCCTCTGCTTTTGCGCGGAAGGCTGTGAATACTTTCCTACCCTCGAGATCGCACACCTGACGAACGCCGCCATGGATCAACTCTTCGACATCCCGATCCTCGGCAGCGCCATCCAATTCGGCTTCAACTTCCCCAGCGCCCTGCAACGGACCTTCGCCAACTTCGACGCGAAGAACTACATCCGCCTCATCGCTATCGTCGGCGCGTATCTCCTGCTGCGTCCGTACCTCGTGAAGCTCGGCGAGAAGATGCAAGGGCGGGAACATGAGCGGGAAATCGACACCGTGGACGTTGCGAAGGCGAAGGCTAAGATCTCGCCGAATATGCTACGCGGACATGATGGGAAGGAGGTGGAGATTGCGGAGGATAGTGAGGAGGAAACGGGGGAGACGAGTGGGAGTAATTGGGGGAAGAAGGCGAGGACACGGCAGAGGAAGTATGATCAGAAGTTGGTGAAGGAGGTGGAGGAGAAGAGGAGACGGGAGCAGGAGGATGAGGAGGATAGGGATATTGAGGAGTTTTTGGTGGATGGGAAGGATATTAGGGAGCATTTGGTTGATTATGTGGAGGGGGAGGATGGGTGGTGATTTTATTTTTGAGGGGAGTCTGGCTTCTGGGCTTTGTGAAGGAATGGTTATGTGGGAGAGTATGGCATGGCGAAGGAGTATACTCGATCATCGTAGGTTTGCTCGCACGACTCTGGTAGAAGAGTTGGATGATATCATAGGCAAATCCTCGGTATTGGCAGGACAGTGCAAAATCTGACTCGACGATACAATACAAATTATCTTAATACCTCAAGACAGTTCCTGTTGTGAGGTACATAATCGCGAGTTAGTACGTAGTATATGCGCGAATATCAAGCTTCATGCAGCAATAAACACCTGTTTCCCAATGCTTCCAGCGGCTATCCACTCGTATATCAATGATATCGGCAATGCTGTCTGTCAGAGAGGTATTGGATAGCGGGCAGTGCTGTGCTGTGTTAAGCACTTACTATGCCATGTTAACTCCCAACCTATCTCCTGCCTTGTCTCGTGCAAGCAGAGAATGTTCAGGGACAAGCGGTTACTAATTCGCTAGAAATCTGGTCTGGTCTGGGGGCAAGACAAGGCAAAGCCAGGCAAGGCGAATTCCATCCTCCTACTTGGAAGTAACACGTTCTGGTGGGTAGTACTACCTGCACCGAATCGCCTCCCTCCGCACCATCATTGGACGTTGTGAAGACCGGAATATGCAATGCAGAGCATCGTATGCAGGTTTGCTCCGCTATGATGGCTATCAACAGCTGGATGTTGTTTGTCGTCGAGTAGCTGCAGATTGTGCTTCGTACGCGGGGCCCACAGCTCTTTGGTGGATCTCTTACTCTTTTACTCTATACATTCAGTCGATTCAGCGACGAGCAGAAGCAGACTTGGTGATGGACAGGACAGAACAGGACATGCTGCCAGGCGCAGGCCAGGCAGGTTCGTTGATGGCGCTGCGCTGAATGAACTTGTTCCCGCCCGTCTATCCGTCTGCGAGGCTGCTGCGGAGGCGGGCAAAAGTGAGCGAATTGTGGGAAGACGAGAAGTGCAGTTGGCAGGTGGTAGGATAGGATGTCAGCGGATGGTGGTAGCTGGTCGGCGGACGATGGTGTTGTGAGAATTGTTAGTCCCAAGATGGAGTTTTCGGTGGAGGGTCTGAGGCTTAACACTTGCTTGACACTTAAGGTGTGGGTGAGGATGATGATGAGGATGATGATGAGGATGAGGATGAGGGGCAATTGGCAACATCCCACCTGCGCCGCCCTCGTACGCTCCGTAACGAGTAACCACTAATCACTTACATACCGTACACACCGTACACACCCGACCCCATTCAACAGCCCTGCATTTCTTACAACAGCTCAAGCCACCAATACCATTTCGGTGTAGACACGGGAATCATCAACCATTCAAGCGTCGACAACTACTACTCGTACACGATGATGTGAATGTTGCTTGCCATTGATGACTTACGATTCTACCACCACCACCTCATTCCTTTCTGTATGGCATCGATAGAGAAGATTCGTTCCAGGCGCTAAGATAAACGGCGAGATTGAAGATCATGGAGGGGCCACAGACACCACGTCGGGATATCAATGAGTTGCTTACTCGAGGATTCTTCACGACAGCGAGAGGAAAGAGTCCAGCTCCACCAAGGTAGAAACGATTTTCGCGCGTTGAGATATCCGCTGACAGCCTTGTAGCTCCCCGTTCCCAACAAGACCTGCTCCATCCTACCTCCACGTCCACGATGAACCTCGACGTGAACGAAGCCGGAGTCGAGTTCGAAGACAAAAGGGGCCACCTCCTTCCGTTGAAGATGAAGATGTGTCGCTGGCAAGAGAGTTTTCCGCAGCTTCGAGTACCTCGTCACACGACCCCCCACTTCGTGGAATCATTGATCAGATACCTATTATGCTGGAAGCAGATGTTACACCAGGCGAGGCTGCAAGGATGCAAGTAGATCCATCATGCCATGACATAGACAAGGAGCAGAACTCCGATAGACGTTTTGTGTTTATCCCAAAATCCGACTCACAATCGTCGAGTACGGAGGAGGACTTTAGAAGGAAGAAGGAAGCTAGACGCAAGGAGACACACCACACCACGAAACCGGAACCTATAAAGAGGGAAGATATCAAGGAGAAAAGGGCACCTCCACCCCCTCTCGAGAGACGAAAGAGCAGACAGGACTTGCCATCCATCGAGACCAAAGTGCCAAGAGATATCCCTCCCCAGTTCCGAAGAAGCGCTTCTGCGTACTCAGCACCACCACGGGATATGGATAGAACAGCCAAACCAAATCTCACTACTCCTCAGACTTCAGCTGGACCAGGCGATTACTTTCTCTCGCCGGATGTTATGATGAAAAATAATTTCAGCACCTCTGCACCCAGATCTCCTGCAGAGACGTTTGGCGGTAGGACTGGTGGTACGCCTACAACGGAGCGAAGGCAGTCGTCACGTCCGGTGACACCTGTTTCTGATAAGAGAAGTAGTGGTAATTTCGATTACTTCAGACCTTCGGAGAAACGTAATAGTGGGGTGTCCGAGAACACACGACCAAGGCGAGAAAGCAATGAAAGAAGACGACCGAAGCAATTATCAGACGAAAACCAATCGCGCAAGGCAGAAAGACGGACCTTGGGGTACTCAGACAGACCATCTACAGCACACTCATCCAGGTCAAATACCTCTAGACGATATTACAGCAGTAGTGATGAGGATTTGGCAGATAGTGATGATGATTACAAACGTGGTCGAGACTATCGCGAACCAAAAGTCAAGAAGCCATTTCCAACAGTCGATTATGAGCGGTATACTCAACCAAAGTCACCGTCAAGATCAAACAGATCTTCTGTCGATGGAAAGCACTCCAGGCCTGGTTCTCGGTTGATATCACCATTACCTTCGCCAAAGGTATCACCAAGTCATACACCCAAGGTAGACGAATTGGAACGCAGTCAGACATTTCCACGACAGGATGATAGACGAAATGATTCGAGATCAGTCTCGCCATCAACGATGGACAATTCGCGGAGAGGATTACTAAATCCATTTGAAGCTCCCTCGAAACCAATATCTGTACAGCGGACTGGCGGAATACTCACTCCGCCAAAACAAAATACGCCATACCCGACAGGTAACATCTCGATGCCAATTCCAATACCTATTCCAGCAGCAGCCTTTCATCCTTCGGGAGGTGGTCTCAGAACTCCTACCATCCCTCAATATGACGAAGGGAGAAGTGCTAGCGCTCAACCTCCAGCTTCGAAACCTTTTTGGCAACCACCGCCATTCCAGCCTCCAGTGAACAATAATCTGGAGAAACCAATTGGATCTTATCGACGTCACTCAGAAGATGTGGAAAGGGGTAGCATTGCACCTCTACCTGCTTGTCCCAGAATGCAGCATACTCGAGGACGAAATGACTGGCTTACCCTGCCTAATTCTCCATCATTCAACATCTGTCCTCAATGTTATGGTTCTACAATGGCGGGAACCGAATTCCGCAATCACTTTGTCCTGGCTGCTCCTCGACCTCCAGATGCGGCCGTCCGATGTGACTTTGGTAGCTCACCTTGGTACCGAATAGCTTGGCTCCTGACGCTCAAAGAACGACGAAGAGACTTGAAACTCTTTTACGGACTCTCGAACGTCGCCTCCACCGAAGCACCATGTCTTGGCAAGACTGAGGGCATTCGCAAATGGCATTCCATGATCGATCCCAAAACCAACGCCACAATCCCAAACTTCGACGTCTGTCCCAACTGCGTAAAATCCATCGAAACCCTCCTCCCATCCATCCGCTCTTCAATCTTCGTCCCCAAATCCAAAGCAAACTCCCAACGCATCTGCGATCTCCGCTTCGACTCAAAACGCTTCGTCCAATACTTCGACGCCCTAGAAATCACAGCCGACAAAGCAACCCGCTACTCCACCACGCCCGACACGCGCGCCCTCGCCTCCCTCTGTCGTCGTCTCGCCCAACTCGAAGAATGCGCCGGATCTACCGACCTCCTCGATCGGAAATGGCATCTCATCACCCACCTCCCCGAATTCACCATCTGTCCGGAATGCTTCGACTCCATCGTCTGGCCCTATCTCGATGAGCGGAAACCCGTCGCGCTTCTCTTTCATAAATCGCAGATTCGACTGCCGAAAGCTAGTTGTCAGCTTTATAGCCCGAGGATGCGGGAGGTGTTTCACCGTGCGGTGGGAGCGGATGATTTTAAGATGTTGGCGGGGAAGGCGAGGGAACGTTGGGGGGTTGAGGGGGCTTGGAAGGCGAATTTGGAGGAGGCTAGGATGAGGGGGGATATAGGGGAGGTAAGGAGGTTGGAGGAGGAGTGGAGGGGGAGATGGGAGTAGTGTGTGCGTGGGTATGTGTGTAACGGGGGATTTTAGGTGTTAGGGGGGGTTTTGGTTTTGTGAGCGGACGAGAGCGGATATGAGATGAGGATTGCCATGATGATTACGATACGAAATGAAATGAAACGAGAAAATGGAAGGTAGATAGTAGGATAGAAAAATCTAAATTCTAAATTTAAAATACAATGATACCACCTACCTACCTGCATATCTAATCTCGCGTGTATAATCGTCTACACATCAAGAACCACGATTTACTCACGGTGACTTACTGACTGACTTACTTATAGTATCTAACTCTACACGTACTATGTAGACCACGCACGTCAGTCAGTCCTGCGAGGTTCCTGTACTGTATTATACTATATGTCGCTGGGTTGGGAGTTGGGAGGTTGGGAGGTTGATGGGGTTGGGGTTGGGGTTGGGGTTGGGGTTGGGACAGGGTTGGGGTTGGGATAGGGTTGGGATGGGATGGGATAGGGGTTGTGTTAGGGTTGGGTTAGGGTTGGGGTGTGTGTTGGGATGGGGTTAGAGTTGGGATGTGGTGTGGGATGGGATGGGGTTGGGTTGGGATGTGTGTTGGGTTAGGGAGATTGATTGATTGATTGATTAGGATTGATTAAAGGTGATGTAAGGTGATATAAGTAAGGATGAGGAAGATTTGGCTGAGGGCTGAGGAATAGATAGATAGATAGGTTAGTAGGTAGGTAGATAGGTAGGTAGGTTAGTAGGTTAGTAGGTAGATTAGTAGGTAGGTAGGAGTAAGGATAGATAGGATAGGTTAGTAAGTAAGTAAGTAAGTAAGTAATTAAGTAAGTAAGGAAAGGTAGGTAGATAGGTGTTATATATTATATACTATCTATCTGTCTACTAATTAATACTATATTAATATACTATATAGAATATATTCACGGATTCGATGGGAATTAAATACGCGGTTTAGATTGTATTAAGTATTAATTGTGTTTGTGTTTGTGTTTGTGTTTGCTGTGAGGTTATAGTATTATAAAGCGCCCGCCTTTCCACTTTTACCTCCTACCGAACCCGCTTTAATAGATGTGTTGCTTGTGACGCTGTGTATTTACATCCCCCTCCAGCATGCCCAACGATCCTCAAGACAAATACTGTCTGCTCGCTTGTTCATCGTATCTCAACGACCAAACTATAACAAAAGAAACCCACAACTCCACTTCAACCACTCGTATGTCCGAAATAGACCACTCGATCACCGTGGTGTGTTTAAAAGTTCCCACCACGACTATAATTCGCCGCCGGCATCGTTGTCGTCGTCGAAGTCGAATGTCCATACACACTCGGCTGCGTCGTATTCGGCACCACATGATCGCCCAACCCACCTGTCGCAACCGGGCTCGTCGTATTCCCATACTTATTATAAACCGGCTCAGTTCCCACAGCAGTCGCCTCGGTGTTATAGCTCGTCCTCACATCGTGGGGCGTGGTGTGCATCGGCAACGCATCAGGCTTATCCTCGTACTCACGGTTGACGGTCTTGGGTTTGCGCTGCCAGAACTTGCGGCGAGGGATGCCGGCTGTATAGCCGTTATTAGGGCCAGGGCCGAAGGCTTTTTCTTTCTGGTGGTGTTTGATGAGTGCGAATTCAGCGAAGACGGAGAGGAAGAAGAAGACGCTGGATCCCAATTAGCACGTCATGAGATACGGGCAAGAGGGTAAAGGGACCTACGCTCCCACAATCGCCACCGCGAAACAAGCCGTGTTAAGCTTACAAGCCGTACGATAGCTCGGCAGATACACGACCCCGTCATCCGCCGAAGTAACCATATTCCGATTCGCAGTATCCCCCGTGCCTAACGGCGTATTCACAATCCCCGAGCAGCTATTCGCACCATGTCTCGTCGCATACGCGATATAAATAAACGCACCACAAAACGCCAAATTGAGCACCATCGCGAACGCGCTAGCGAACGCGAGACCGCCGAGACAGCAGACTAGCAGGAATGCAATGATGGTGTACAGCACGCCGGCGCCGCTGATGCCTGTGACGGCGCGCAGGTAGGTTTGGATGTCGAGGTTGTTGCTGGCGAGGGCGCTGAGGAAGTAGGAGTAGATTCCGAGGATTATGGCCGCGCAGCAGAATTCGATTAGGTAGAGGAAGAGGGAGAGGCCTTTGAGGGCTATGCCGCCGCCGCGTGCCATGGTGGAGGATGGGGTTAGGAGGTTGAGGAGTCTTTGTTCGAGGGATTGTCGACGGGAGAGGGCGAGTTTTTTGGCGGGGGAGCTGGGGGCGAGGGAGGGATCTGGTGATGGTGGGAAGGATGTTGTGAGTGCTGGGAGGGTGCGTGAATCGTTGGTGTATGAACGAAGTCGACGTGGGCTATCTCGTGTCGATGATAGTGGTTGTTGTAATGTCGATGTTGATATTGAAGCTTCGAAGAAAGAGCGCGACATGAAGGGATGCCACAATGATATAGTCTAACCTAACCAAGCACGTCCTCCAAGTATGACGATAGCAGCTCACAAAGTGTGGAGAGAGAAGCGGGCGTGGTGGCTTGGACACTTGCTTGCACTACGCTTTAGAATTTCCTTGGATGCAAGCAAGGCAAGGTAAGTAACATGGATACAGGATAATGATAGCGTCTTCTGTACGGGTTGGATACGATGGATGTGGATATTCGATGATTGCAAGCGGCTGCTTCTGTCGATCATGGTGGAAATATGCTGCTGCTATCACGCATTCTCGGCATACGCTGCATGCATCATCGATGTTTCCGAATGTATACACTACACTACTACTATATTATTGCGGTAAAGTACTAAGAGATCAGGGTTTTTAGACCGCCCAATAATGCAACTGCAACTGCAATGCGGTAAAATCCTCTATCTAGCTACCAACTGTTGCGGAAGGAGGGAGGCATGGTATAGTATGTTGACACGGATCTCCTCTCTAAATCTGTCCGGCTAGTATGGTATGACGAAAGAGGAATTGACCACCCACTCCTCTTCAAAACCACATTTTCCCCATTTCACACTTTCCCATCAAACCATCAATCACCCTCTTCTTACTTCCATATCCCAAATATCCTCTCATCATCCACCCCCTTGGGGTAGCTAGTCAACAGCACAAAGACGATGTTCAAGGTTACGTCATCCCAATTCCTCGCGCCGAACCCCATACTTCTATGATCGGCGGTGTGGCTGTGCGTGCGGAATCGGCAGGTCGACAGGGGTTAGGGCGCTGACACGTGCATGCTCGGTAATCGGGAGATGTGGCGGGACGATTTCGATGTTCGCCCATCGTTATAATGTAGATGAGTCGCAGAAAACAGATGTTCAATATGCAATCATGCCAAAACCCACAATAACAAATTGTGAATTACATGAATAAACTCGGTTGTCGTCTAAACGAGATTCGACAGGGTGAGGGGCGTTGTGTGCCACACAACGTTCAGCCTTGCATGAATGCACCGCCAAATGCCTTCTGCATACCAAGCCATAGAGTTGCATGTTGGACATTGACTCTGAGATTATATACATATAGTCGTAGGGTTAGTATCCGAATTGACAGAGATAAGAGCGCTGTGTATGTAGAAACATGAGGGTTTTCCTCGACATAGTGTTAGTATAGTGTGCTAAAACGGGTTTCTACCACGATGGATTGCGAGAACCTGGATAGTGGTTGGCGAATCTAGTCGACTAGAATTCGAGTATTCCCATTCGATTCGTCTACAGAGACTTTGTAGGATTGCAGCTGATACTGATTCTAATAGTGACAGACAGGGTAATAGAATTCACATGTGGTCAAGCAATTCTAACATACCATTCTCATCTCGTGAGCACGACTCTTCCACATGTAAATATGGATTTCAACATCGAGGAGTATCACATGAAGATTTGTGCTCTGGATGAAGGGCTGCTCAATGCCAAAGTCATGGTTGTTATACCTCACGTGTATCTTTAGTCCACATGGCCGACTTGGCAAGACGAGTTCATAGTGCACGTCCCTTTCATCCGGTTAAGTTCGGCTCTCTCTTTCTTCACTTCTGATCTGAAAAGGCTTGCCAACTTGCCAAGCGAGAGCATTGTCCGCGAGACCCACTGAGCCGAGACGATACAGAAGAGACACGCGAGTCAAGTTTATGAACCTGGTAAGCGCGACAGAAATCGAACTTGATGCTGTACTGTAGCTTTTCCATGACCAAAAAGACTCCATGGGAAATTCCGAAAACCCTCTTCAGGCCCATCCTTTTTTTTTTGGAGTCGTTCTTGTGGAATTGTGGATGGACTTTGGACTTTGGAAGCAGGGTCTTAGTAGATAGTCGAGTTAATAGATACCGAGTCAAGTACCGTGTGTGACAGCGCAAGCCGTTCCGCCAGTAGGTAGTGTGGGGAGAGCTTGAGGAATGAAAAAAGGGTACAGGATTGTCCTCGACAGGGTCCGTACTCCGTAGTCTTCTGGACCATTGGTCTCGTCTCTTCTCCAGCTCCTAACGTCCTAGTCTCTTGCTCCATTCGCACATGACGACTTCCTTCTCTAGATGCTGATATTGTAATAATATTGGTTGCAGGACAGAAGTCTTTCCCAATTGTCCAATTATGCAGTCACAATGCATCTCTTATCCCGCATGTTACAGTACTTCGAAGTACTTCTACTCTGCACCTGCGTATCGAGCCGTTCGACCCTGCGATCCCGGAAATACTTCTCCCACTATGGCGATTCCTCCCGATACCGCATTTCTCTCAAGCCATTCTTAGTCTTGATAGGCCGGAATCGTTGCCCCACGCTGTGCATCATATTCCCCCATATTTCCCCCATCGGGCCTTGTAAATTCTGGAGAAGGTGGGCTGACTGGAGAGGAGGTGTAAGTGGGTTGTGACATCTTGGCCTGGTCTAAACTCTTCTTGTTGGTTTCGCGTAGAACCCGCACTTGAAAAAGTACGAGTGTCATCGATTTGCCTGGTTACTGGTAGCTAGATATATTGAAATAGTAATGGTCGATGACCAATGACCAATGAGCAGAGGGTAATGGTCGGATATAACGTGGTTCGAACATATGCGGGAGTCTTCTTGATTCGCAGGAAAGGAACATCTAATAGTGTCTAGACTCTAGAGTTAGCGACGGGATCCTGGTTCGTTAGTACGACACGGAGGAATGGCCGAAGATATATGGGATGCGGGGGGAAGGTACACCGAACAGTCAGTAGTAATGTTAGCAGTGCAGGCAGCGGCGCATATGAATTATGTCACGTTCAGATCGATATCTCACCTGCACACTTTCTCCCTTGGACCATTGCGGCCATTGATGTTGATGTTGATGTTGATGCTGAAGCAAGCCATGAACGAGTTGGAGGAAAGTCGAGAGTCGAGATTCGAGATTCGAGACTCGAGACTCGAGACCTCCCGCTAAAGATTGATGCTAAGGAAGTAGCAACACGACCGACAATAGCTATCACTAGCTCACCCGGAGCGCTCTACGGCTACGGAGCAGGGGCAAGGGAATTGTACAGTACGAAATGGATACCTACTTCAGTAGGTATTAGAATAAAGCTTGACCGTCTTTCAGACAGCGGCCTAAGAAGAAAGCATACCTACTTAGTATGTGGTTGAGGCAGGGAGGTACTGTAGATAGTAGTCTCTGAAGGTGTTCTTCTTCACATGCCACAGAATTCATGTCATATTCATACGACACGTACGGAGTACTCCGTGAAGATTGAGAGAGAATTGGTGATAAAAGACAAGGATAGTCGGATTACAATCTAGCCGCCACCATTACTTCGAAGTACTTCGAAGTACATGCCCTTCGCACATCAGCTACAGTACTTCGTGCCTTTCCCTTTCACCCTTCCCTTCGATGCTGGGCGGATGCAAGGGTCATTTCTTAGCGTCTTCTCCCCACAGTTCCTTGTTCTTAAAAGTCAAGGGGCACCCCCCGCCCATCCGAAAAAGATTGCTGTCGTCATTTTGGATTATTCACAGTTTTTCACCACTGATCTCGAATCCAAGAGGTTTTAAATGTGCTTTCCTACCATTGACGTTGAAGGTATACAGAGCGTCTAGAAGTGGTTGCTATTGACACTGTTCTTTACGGCTGGAATTCCGCGGTTCCATCACATGCGGCCAGCTTGTGTCGCTCAAACAACCTTGCAATTGGAAACGTCTACCGCCAAAATGTCCAACGGCACGACGGAAAACGAATTTGTAGTCACACAGGCACCACCTATTCTAGTCGACTCGCAATCGCCCGCTGCTCCGATTTCGAACGCCAACAGTGCAAACGCTCCTCCGAAGAAGCGCAAAGACAGCCAGAATGGCGTCGACGAAGAAAATCCCAAGCCCGTCAAGAGAAGGGCGACAAAGGCGTGTGTGGCGTGTCGCGCAAGGAAAGTACGATGCGACGTCACGCACCTTTACCACCATGTCAAGGGCAATCCGGTCTGCACGAATTGTCAGATAGATGGCATCCCATGTGTTGTTGAAGAAAGCAAGCGTCGGAAGTAAGTTTTGGTGTCGGTAGAGAATGGCTGGAAACTGACCCCACGTAGAAGGCAGTTTGCGAACGGCCAGATACCAACACACACGCCCAACGGAGTCCCTACAGCTCCAGCTCCAGCTCCAGGAGCTCCGTTAGATCCTCGATCGTGGGCAGCCAGTGGTCTGGTAAACCCCTCAGACATCAATGATCCGCTTGCGAGAAGATGGAGTCAAGACTCGGGGAACTCAAATACCAATGCAGATGCCCATATGCCGCACGCAATTTGTAAGTTATTGGTTTCTAGGCTCGGCGAACTTCCTAACGTTCGAGACAGACCAACAGATGAGCTCGAGAATGAACAACAACAAATCCGAGCAATTACGAAGGGCTAGCTTCATTCAGGGTCAATACGAAGTAAATCCAAGGAATCTTGCCAACGAGCTCATACATGCCGCTTCTCTTACTGGTGACAGAACCAAAACCCGCTTGTCTTCCGATCCGCCTGGCCTAGAAATTCCACAAATGCCGGTATATAAACACAAGCTGCCAGAGTACTTGAGGCCATTGCCCTCGAAGATGACATCCATAGATATTGAATATCTTTACGGCAAGGGCGCTCTATCGATACCAGCAACATCGGTTCGCAATGCGATTCTCACGAGTTACTTGGAATATGTCCACCCGTATATGCCATTAATCGATGTATGCGAGACCTTGCGCATCATAGACGATAACACTGGATCTTCAGGCAAATTGAGCTTATTACTATTCCAAGCGATCATGTTTGCGGGCACTGCCTTTGTCGATATGTCGGTTTTACGAGAAGCAGGATTCATCAATCGAAAACTCGCGCGAAAGGCATTCTTCCAGAAGGCTAGGGTAGGCATTTTGATACTTGCATATATGAAGGGTCAGCTGACAGTTCAAGGTTCTTTATGATTTCGATTATGAAATAGATCGTGTATCTCTTGTGCAGTCATTACTGTTGATGACATACTGGTACGAGACGCCCGACGATCAAAAAGATACTTGGCACTGGATGGGTGTCGCAATCTCTCTTGCACACACGATTGGATTGCACAGAAATCCGGATAAGTCGAACATGGACCCTCGGCGAAAGAAATTGTGGAAACGGATATGGTGGTCAACTTTTATGCGAGATCGGCTTGTTGCCCTCGGAATGCGAAGGCCCACTCGAGTGAAGGACGAGGATTTCGACGTACCAATGCTCACCGAGGACGACTTCGAGACGGAATTACTTCCAGAGAGCAATTCTATCATTCCAATTGAACGTACCCTCATTCGCGATGCTGCTGCACAAAAGGAGCTGGCACAGATGTGTATATCCAAAGCGAAACTCACTCTTTGCGTCAGTCACGTATTGACGGCACAATATTCTGTGTTAATCAAGCATCAAGGAATGCAGAACCAGCAGGGTACCACGCGGACAAGCATAATGTTATTTCCCAAGAAAGATCAAACTGGCCCAGTCAACGAATGCGACGCTGAGTTGGATACATGGTTTAAAGAATTACCTCCTTCATGTCTTTACACCGAGGAAATGGGGTCAACTCCAAGTGGGCCACCAGTATTCGTTCAGAGAACTCTACTTCATATGGTATATTTCACGACTTTATCGGCACTTCACAGACCACAGGTATTGCCAAACGCACCTTCGGCCACGGTCTCCGCAGAGATTCATGACCGTTCGAGGAAAAAGGTCCGAGAAGCATCGAAAGAAATTACTCGAATGTCAAAGAAATTGCATGCCAACGGTTTGGACAAGTATCTACCTACCACTGGAGTCACGGTTCTTCTACCAGCGATAATTATCCATCTTCTGGATATGAAATCTACCAGCGCACTGGTCAGAGATGGGGCCCTGGAAGGATTCTGTCAATGCATGCAGGTCCTCCAAAAGTTGCGTGAGAACTATTCCTCGGCCGACTTTGCAACTCAATTTCTCGAAGCAGCCATGCGAAAAGCCGAATTAGACGATGTAGTGATTCCTAAGATTCGAGAGACACAGCAGGTTCCCCGGCAGGAAGCGAATGTCAACTCGAATTTCAGTGCATCCAAAGATCGTATTGGCCGTTCTAAACAAACGCTAGATCGCAGGACACCACCATCAACAGCCGATGACGGTCTGCAGCACATCGGCGATAACATGGAGATCGCTATGCCATTACACGGCCCCGCAGCTCTCACACCACCAGAACAACAAGACCCTACACCCCGTCAATTCGCTACCGACATCGTCAATGCCGAAGTCCTTGTCGGGCAGTTTAACAATCTGAACGATGTCCAGTTCGACGAGTTCCTCAACGGCTTCGACGCCTCTGGCGATATTGGCGGAGGATACATGAACGGCATGGAAGATAATGTTCCTGGCGAGGCTGGTGTCTTTGAACTCAATTTCTCTAATAATGGTTGGAGTCCTTCGGCTTGGAATCATGATGGGATGGATGCGCTTGGTGACGCGGGGAATTTTAGTGGCGTTTTGGGGGATAATGGGATGGGTGAGGCAATGCCATTATAAGAAAGGAGATATGGATCGTTATGTCGGATTAACGGCGTCAAGGTTGGGCATGGCGCTCTGGTCGCCGAGCGTTACAAGGCGGGCGTATTTCTGGATAGGCAGGCGGGCAGGGGACAGGCGTTCTGGTTCGTGCTCGTTTGCTCGTACACGCAAGATACCTCGGGTCGGTATTGTCTGGCTATTACTTGCTTCTTGCTTGCACGTATGGGATTTTATGACGGGCAGACAGGTAGGCTGGCCTATTGGTACTCGTCTATTATACGACACGCTCTAGGCATCGGCTTTCTTGTATACGAACAGAATAAAATCGGAAAGCGAGCTAAAGCTATTGACATCAGAGAATTGTAGTATTAGCAAGCAAAAAGTTAAAAGTTTTAGAGTGAAGATGTCGTTTACGTACTTTTGTTATACGTGTTGATATTGTAGAGAGTAGAGATGTTGAGATAGATGGGCTGGGCTATGCTTATTTGAAAGTTCGGGTACGGATAGAATGAATAGAAGAGATAAATGTAGGGGCCGATGGGTACCTAGGTAGAGGGATGTGGGATCTTGATTGGTAGGTAGGTAAATGTATTCGCATCTCCGGGACGCAAGCAATGTACGGTACAAGTAAGCAAACAAGCAACATCGAGGACTCTTTTCGTTTCACCAGGATGACGCAAACCCCCCCCCCCCAAGTAAATCACATGAGAAAATTAAAACTTGCGTTATGTATTATATTAGCGCAAAGTTCCGCCAATCAAGTTCCGTATTGGTGTATCGGTAACATTTCCGCCTCTCATCATCATAGGTGCTACGGTACTTTGCGTGAGGTGCGCGGTAGCGCGGGGTTCGATTCCCCGATACGGAATTTTTTTTTTTTTTTCTTGATTTGGAGGTGTAGTAAAGTTAGGGCATTCTTTGCATGCTTTTTTGGGTTTTTTTAAGGGGGGGGGATCGAATTAGAGGTCACGTGGGGGTGGGGACGATGGATGATTGACTCGACATTTATCAAAGATGAACAATCATTCCTATTTACTTACTTCGTTATTGCAAATAATGTAACATACTTACTTATACCTAGGATATGCTTATATTAAAGAAATTATATTCTATAGACACACTACAGTGCGCAAAAGACAATGAGACAATGATCATATACTTAAGCAGCCAACTGCCTTGTTGACTTTTAGGTCCTTGTGAGCCTTATCGGGCTCGATCTTATCGTAAATTTACGCGAGTCTCCAAGCGCGCCGCATCGCGAACTCCAACCTTCAAACAAGTGCATACAGAGGCATTTGATTCAGCAAGTCTCATTCTCCCATGTCTACCAAGTAGTAAGGCAGATCTCTACTGCAATTCCATCATGCCATCAGCCTACGACTGAGTCGCGTATTCATCCCGCTTCCCTGCGATATGGCTTCCCTCTGGTCTGGAAAGGCCGCAGACCCTCCACCAACGTCTTCTATGCCTGCCAGCAATAATACAGCAGATGTCGCAGATACAGGTCTTGCAGATGTTGGACTCCCAGCTCCCCCCCAGCACGCTGCACTTTCGAGTGTTCCTATGGGAAGACCGCAGCTCCAGCGAAACCAACCTCAACCTCCCCCACCTCATCAGCCTCCCCCTCCTCCAGCTCCACAGCAGATCGGCAATCCCCAAGACTCACTGTCCCTGATGCAATTACGGCGAATCGTTACTGAGTTCCCAAAGGCAGATCCTGTCAGTTACGCTTTCACATACGGGGACACTGCAACATTCGAGGAAGAGGTGGACGAATGGTTCTCGTACAACGAAGCCGAGTACAAGCGATTACATCGAGCGAAAGACACATTTGGGCGACGATGGAAGAAGTTTTCTGGGAAGGCGTCGTGGTTAGAAGCTGATCAAGGGGAGCGGCAGACTTTCGCTGAGAGAGAGGTTAATGGATTACTTGCTACGGACTTGCGCAGACGGTGTAAAAGTCTCCAAACGATTCTTCATATAATTCTTGGGGTCTGGGATGAAACTGCCGGCATTGAACTTTCGAATAAAGAGGCAGATGCTCCGAAGAATAAGACCAGGGCTACACAGATACAATTGGAACATATGAAGTCGGGGATTCTTCTTGTTGCACGAGCTGGTGGGATTCCATTATTGTACGAGGTAATGCAAAACGCTTTCAATAAGCTTTGGTAGGTACGAATCTCCTGTGGCTTTATGTCGGTTAGCTGATTTCCGTAGGGATGACGACTATCGGGAAACCAAACTGACCGAAGACGACATACCATTTATTCAAGATGAACTGGATAATGTCACTACGATCCAGTACCTGCTCATTGAAGGCGTCCGCGATGACCCGATTACCCTTGAGTCTCCTAGAGTCAAGCTGTGTAAGATTTGCTTGAAAGTTTCAGAAACAGCGACTAATGGAACACAGTGGGATTGAATCCTAGTCTCGTGGATTATATGGTGACAGTTGCGGCCAAACTTCGATGGGACGAAGCAAACGAATTGCCACAAACGAGAGTAAGTCCAAAGTCATGATGCTCAGTGCACCTCTGATTAATTCAGATATTCTTACTCTTCTGGAAATCCGCTTTACTCGTGTTCGGTGGAACTAGAGATGTCGACGAGGTTAAGAAAGCTACGAGTGAAGTCAGAAACACGAACGGAATAGCTGGAAAGCTCATAACCGCCTCGCCTTTAGATTATCACATTTTCCGACAAGAAATCACTTCAAAATACCCCGCATATACCCCCCCACAGCCTCTGCTACCCTTGGAACCAGATAATAACTCAATCCTCCCTCCACTACCGAATCGGCCAACGCGAGCGAGCGGAGCCAACGGCATTATCCCTTCTGCTATGAATGCCAACAATAGTGGCGCCTCGATTCTGCATCAGCCGGTCCACATTGCCACCCCAGCTCCATCTCCACCCCCTTCTCCTCCAGTCGGTGGAAAGGCTGGGAAGAAGCAGAATTATCAAACAAATCAGAACTTCCCATTCATGTACCCACCATTAGATAGTACAAGTAATAGTGCAGGAGGCAAGGGAGTCGCTGGCTTACAAGGTGTCCTTGTCGGCCGCAGATGGGAGGGAAGTGATATACCCAAGTCGATCTTAGAAGCAGGCGAACTGTTTGCGGGTCGTATGCGCATGACAAGAGCAATGCGCCAATTATGGGACGAGCGAGAACGATTCCTCAAGTTCGAACGAGGATGGGATGGAGCCAATGATGATGTGGAAGAGCTTGATCTGGAGACAATCTTGGCCAACAAATTATCCTTAGACACTAACAAGCCGCCAAAACCAGCCCCAGATTACGGGCCAAATATCGGATTGGATGCCAAAGCAAAGCAAAAGCTTGACGTGGTAGAAGCATTCTATGTAAGTCTTCCTCCCAAACTCGTGGTGTATCTTACTCATCATGATAGCGTGAATCGATACCCCATCTCCAATCTCTTGTAATTGTGCTTTTAAAAGCAGTCTTGGCCAATGTCACAGCCTTGATAACCAATCCAGCTGGTGGCCAACCTCAGAGTGCACTTGCTCCAGCTTTCCGGTCAGAAGTCAACCTCAGAGCCAATGGTGTGCCACCTCAAAACCGGCCCGACCCAGCCAGTATACCTCTGCCGAACCCAGTCGAGCCTGCAGAACTTCCCATCGATGAGATCGAAGCTCTAAGGTCTCGAGAAATCACAGCCAAGGCGGTCTCTGGCATTCTACTAGTTCTCCTAAAATGGTTCAAGGTCTCGCGTGAGTGTATCTTCTGATTTCTCTGTTTCGTCGCTGAAGTATGCAGATATTCTGAAGTTCGAGTACTTCACCCAGCTCCTTCTTGACTCGAACTATCTCCCGCTCGTTCTCAAATTGTTCGCTCATCAGGAGATTGATAAGGTCGTAGATAGCAGAACTGACCGCGATGATATGAGGTATGGCTGAGATCATCTCCCTCACATCACTACTAATTTCATGGCAGCTTTTTCGCCTTCTGTAATGTCAACAGTAAGAATGCACCCATGGGACTTGAACTCGAACAGGATGAGGAAAGCGAAGACGATGCTGCACCCCCTCCAATCAAGACTTCTCGCGACACGCCTGCCGCGGATTCTGAAGATAAATTGCCTGCGTTAGCATTCCAAGAAGGCCAATTAGCAGCCAAACGTGAGCTACCCGAAGTAGATGAGCTTGGCCTGCCGACCACTGAACCGCCGACGGAACCGATCACTGAGTTCTCGTGGCGAAACTTCTTCTCATCCATCAACTTCCTCCGGATCATGCAGAAGATCTGCAAAAATAAAGCTCACCGTAACCTCTTGCTCGTGCAGTATAAATCTTCGAATATTCTCAAAAAATCTCTCAAGATACCCCAACCTGAACTGCGACTGTATACACTCAAGCTCTTTAAGAACCAGGTACCCTACTGCGGACGCAAATGGCGTCAAGGGAACATGCGTGTCATCACTGCCGTTTATCTTCATTGCCGTCCCGAGCTCCGCGATGACTGGCTCGCAGGCAGCGATGTTGATGCAGAGGTTGAAGAGGCGCTGCCACTGGAGCAAGCCCTCCGCGCATTAACTCATTGGCATAACATCAAACGATATCCCGATCAGATGGGAGCTGACACGAAGCTCTTGGAAGAGGAGCATGATTTCTTCGTCAGAGAGCTGGATAAAATGGCGTGGATTGAAGACGGTATGGACGGAGAATCTCAGGAGGGGGGTTGGGATGGTATGAGTAATGGAGCTTGGTAATGAAAAGATCGCTCTATGCCACAACAGCTGATAAATGCGTATTGCTGTCGATATACCCAGGTATTGACCTTATGCGTCTCTTCTATCATTTTCAACTTTATGTGGTGTCTGCTTTTGTGCAACCTCCCGTCGTTCTTCTGCTGCCTTTATGCAGCCTCGACTCGAAAGCTAGATTGGCAAGTGCCATTCGACACCTCATGTCAGTCAATTTTCATCTACGGATAAAAACACAAATCCTCACCTCATTATGTGCGTTCGCGTCCGCGATTGGTACTAAGCCTCCCCATCGTATAACACATCGTCTCCGAAAAATTTACGCGAGCCTCCTGATGAAACCTATACCATTACGAATATATCCTCCGCCGTATCCGCATGAACCTACGCCTCCTCTCGCCTATCTCGAGATGGAAACTTGGAGCCTTTTGTTGCATGTCGATTTTTATTCTCCGACGTCGTAGTGTTGAAACTTGGTTCCCTCGACCGAACACGGCGTTGCGGCTCGCGGCTTCGGGGCGTGGGATCGACCGCCAAGCCTGCCCCCACGAGGCTTAACGGCTAGGGATATAGGGTTTGCGTAGTCGTTTACCTTTTAAAGCTTACTTTCGCATTTTCTGCTGTGAGTTTGCTACTTGGAGCTTTGGGGTGTTTGTTGGTGGCTTGGGAGATTTCGGGGGTCTTGGTTGGCGGGTGAGGCTAAGCCGTATGTGTGCGCGTTGGTGGACTTGGTGTCAATAGTTTGAAGGGAATGCCGAGGACTAAGGCTGGAAATGCTTCGGGAGTGGCAGGTCGAGATTTCGGATTGATGTCTGGTGGGATAGTTTGGGGGGAGATTGGGTGAGGAGGCTTTGTTGCACTTCGCGCATATAACATTTCTTTTGGTTCTGGTGGTTCTGGTGGTTGGTGAGTTTATTTCTTGTTTGTGCGGGTGGTGATGTATCTACCGGTTTTGAGGTTGCACTTAGTCGCACCCAAAGAGTTTGAAATCGTGAGAATCGGGTTTCGATGAATATTTGGTTTACTTTCTTTGCTTACTTACTTGGAGTGAGCAGTTCATCGCGTATGTAATTGTGTCGAAATGTGTGGAAGACGATGGGACAATTGGTGGCAGTGTATTTTTGACCACAAGGGCACTCACGCAAATAATACCGCTTCATTTACATGAGTGAGAGACAAATTGAAAGTCAGCTACGCATGCGTCGCCTTGGACAGCTTCAACATGCAACAAAATGCCAAAATCAGCGCAACTATGGCCTCTGATCGACAGCAGGTGTTGAGCTAGCAATACAGCGTGCTCACCAATGTTAGACTTCAATTATCTGACGTTAAGGAAACCCAATTCCTCGAAACGTCGGCATACTGCGACTGGAATACAGACATCATCAGTCTCAATCTCGATATCGCGGACACGATGGCAAAGTCAAAGCCGCTGTCTAAAAAGGCTGGAGGACACAATTGTCGTTCGATCTATTGACCTCGCCGTTGTGACAAACGACATTCACTCTGCCGCTATCAGACAATACTCGCAAAATTGTTTGCACCCGGAACGAGTTACCTTGGTTGAGTTCGTGCCAAAGCTGAGGCCGACCATGTCAGGCGTGAATCGTCGTTCACGGTACTTACCTTCTGCGAAAAGAACGATAGCAACAATCATCGTTCCACCACTGCATATGCGGATGAAGGGACTCGAACATTGGAAGAGAAGTACATACAACAAACCCAGTTGGAGATATCTCGAGCTCACGACTGCATCTCCAAGCCACGACCATGTCTGACTCCTCCTTCGGCGCCCACATGCCTGATGCTCGCGATCGAGCGGACAAAAAAGATTTCAAGGGATCAAAGCTCGACTTCGATGGCGGCAAGAACATCTATTCATACTGGAATCTATCCAACACCGAAAAGACATTTGCTTGTTTCCATGTGAAGCTCGACGCGAAAGGCGAAAAGATCTACACACCAGTCAAATTCACAAATCCGGAGGCAGTCGGCAATCTCTACAACAGATTCAAGAGGATCATCACTTCTGAATGCATTCATCGTAGATATCGTGGAGGAGCCTTCGCGGAGAGAGTGCGCCACGATTCGCCGCTCAACGATATTCTGCAATTCGTATATTGGTCCCCAGTTATGACGAAAGAGCATCGATATGTCTGGAAGGTGTTGATTTTTCGCACGTTCCATAGGATCATATCTCTCTTGAAAGATTCCGGCGTCAGTCAAACTATCGATACAAAGTGGTGCCGGACTTTCGATCCCACACTCAAGTCGATTGAGACTTTCTTCGAACGCGAACGCAAGAATCCGCCACCAATACCAACGGACGTTTCCGTCGCTTGGCAGATGGAGTTTGGCACAGTGTTCACTGAGGCGTACAAGATCTCTTTGGCTGGGGGACCTGGTGCACCTTTCAAAGTTGGCAAACCCAATCGTGATCGCAAGGGACTCGGTAAGCTTACGCCTAAGAGCCCAGGACCTACCATGCTAATTCACACAACAGCAAAGAATGGGTGGGATCGTGACATGGCGGTCATCTGTTCTAACAGCGAGACGAAAAAGCGCCGAGAGCTTGTCCAGACCATCGTGTCCAGCACCGCGGATGCTGCGGATAAAGACGAGTATAGCAGAAGTAAGTTCTCAGACCAGCAGCCGTTCGAAAACTCTCTAGTCTGACGTCTCTTCAGTCCTCCGAGAAATTGAGAAGGACTACCCGAAAATCAGCAATTTAAAAGTAGCTCCGGCCATTCGATCAGGCAATAGCCCAGCCGCATTCGGCGCGGAATACGTTGATCGTTTTGCAAGCTCAGACTTGCCGAAGGAGGAAGGAATTAAGATGGGTGAGATGTTGATTAATAAACCCACGCAGAACGACAATACCAAACTGGAAGGCTCCAAGACGCCGAAGAAAGAGAAAAAAACGAAGTTCTAGACAATTCTAGACAATGAATATTTTTCAAAACTGGACACGCCAAAGAAATGATGTAGGAGGATATGGACGATTTGGAGTCAATCAAGGGTTAGTGTCTCAGATTGGAATATTGAAGGAACATGAAAGAGTCTATTATCAGCTGGGCTGAACTTTTGCCCGCTCATTATAACGGTTTTGTCAGATCTTTTGGGAGAGTACGATCCTGGAGAGTTTACTTGGGTACGCTCAGAGCGTTGGTAGCACATGAGAGTAGTGCGGACTATCTCGTGGCAGACAAAAAGCGGCAGACAGAAAGCGACAGGCTGGATACTAGATGAGGTATCCATTACCCCATCGTCTTTTGCGCATTACGGTGTATTGTGTCGAGAAAAGAGTGCCTCGAATAAGCTAAGTAAACGTGTGTTAAGTATCTACTATCTTGACTAAATCCCTAGACGCGCCACCTTTCCTGTGCACTAGAGGACCATGTAACAGTGGCACAATCTTTCATAAAGTACACCATATGCCATGACGAATTCCTTGACTTGTGAACGTCATTCCGAAACAAACCCCACGCAGCGCCTACCCCATGTACTACATCAGATAGTATAGAGTCTCTCTCTCCTCTCTAATCCCGGCTCTCCGTTGTTTGTTCTCCCTTAACATCAACACCGCATACGTCAAAGTAGTCACTGCGAGGACACAGACTCCAGTCATACATATCGAATAACCCGTCCGATAATAGGGCGAGTCCGCCTCCAGGAAAGCAAAAGACGCAATTATAGCTCCAATATTCCCAGCAGCAGTCAACCAAGCACTACCAATCGCCCTTTCAGCATGGCCTTGAAGATTCATAACATACCAACAGGTCGAGCTAGGATACGATGTATAGACTCCCATTGCAGCAAGGCAGACTCCTGCATACTTCAAGGGCAGGTTGTTATGCTCAGTCATCAATATCGCTAAGCCGGATATTATGAGCATGATCGAAGTGGCGATGAAAGGCGTTCGTAATTGAATTTTGTCAGATAAATATGCGAATATCGCGGCGAGGACTAATCCGGCTGCGATCGGAGGTACGGAATATAGCTGAGTTTTGACAACCGAATACCCGTAGGTTTTGATTATTGTGGGCGTGAAGTATCCAACGGCTGACATTTCCAAATATTAATCAAGACAACTTACTGCAATATTGGTTGGACCTATGGCTTACAGTATAAAGGAACAAATTCGCCTGTCAATCCGGTCAGTTTCTTCCCATCATCATGTCTATTTCTGGCACTCACTGAGAAACATTACTCCGCATATTATATTCTTGATGTCTTTGAAAAAGTCCAGTACATCGCGGGCAACGATAGGAGGAGCACTTTCTGAACCTTTCGTCCTCTCCAAAATGAACGCTCTTTCTTTCTCGCTAATCCACTTTGCGTTTTCCGGAAAGTCAGAGACGAGAAAGAATGCAGCAATTCCAACAAAGATGGTCAGGAGACCCTCTAGAATGAACACCCATTGCCAATTATGGAGTCCCTTGATGCCGTCCATCTTGGCAATTGCGCCTGCGAGAAGACCACCAAATGCACTGGCGAATGAACCGGCGCATCCATATGCTGTGAACCTTTTCTGGGTTTCTTCTCGTTTGTACCAGAAGCTTATGAGGTAGATGCCTAGTACATAATTAGAAAAATGCTCTCTCGTGGGCTTTCTCGTACGGACTTCCAGGGTATATCCCGCTTTCCGCAAGACCGAGACAGAATCTAGTAGCTAACAGTCCATGGTACGTAGTCACTGCTCAGACATGATTAGCCAAGCTGGCTTTCCCAGACCTTGAATTCCTTCCTACCAAATCCTTGTGACACGGTAATGAGACCGAAGATTAATATGCAGACCGAAACTACACGTGTGGTAAGCACTGATCGCCCACCCGCCAAAGAGCTGTCTTGCGCCAAATATGGGGACGGAACCTCTTCATCAACAAGTTCGAGGGGATGTCGAAGACTATATACGGAATGAAGAAGATAGATAACGCGATGTTCTTCTCGAGACCGACGAGATGTAGGTCTTCTGGTAAGCCCATTGTTAGGGCGCTCGAGATGTTGACTCTGCTCCAAATGTTAGTGATGGACATGTTATTTGCTCCGACGAACAAACTTACCTGTCGAGGAAAGCCGCCATGTAGATGACGAATAGAATTGGGATTAAGTGGCAATCGATTTTCCACACTAATTCTCGTTCGGTGATTGTGGACGACTCGGCCTTTGCTTTCCTATCTCTATAGCTAGCAAGCGGGTATACTACGCCATCCTGCATCTCGTTATCTGCGACGACCGTCATATTCATCGACTTTGACGATAATTTACGTATGACCAAAAAGAATTGAGTCACTGGGTTGTAAAGACCGAGTCCATTGTTTATATGTACCGAGTACTCGTTGAGCGATCTCAAGGCTCGTAGTACGAATTTCAGCTGGTATGTCGTCATATATACATCCCACAAGCAAGTACAGGTCCTACCACAGCAATCCGTCCTTCGCTATTGGATGAGAGGTGTTATGAGATACAGTATGACAATGACAATACTCTAAATTATCAAGAATGGATGAGAGGATGAGACACGTGCGTGATCGTGTTTTAGAGCCATCCGCGACATTGCTGATCTTCCATGTGGGTGGGCGGCCAATACTAGCTTCCATCTGGATCAGGGATGCTACGATCCTGCAAGCGACTGTGAATCTGGACGGATCCCTGTTCCGTGGTAGTCATGAATCCATGGTGTTCGTGAACACCGTATGGTATTCGTGAATACTATATAGTATTCGTCAATACTATAGAATCGCGACTACTATATAGTGTTGATAAATACCACGGTACGTAACTTTCCGTGTTTCAAGGAGTTGTAGATCTTAGTGTTATAGGTATATATTTAGTATAGCCGAGTAATAAAATTAAAGAACATTCTAAATACTACGTATTTAGGCTAATAGTTAATGTATTTAGATTTATCTTTGTGACCGTAGCTCGGGATCGACGGTTTTCGACCCTTAGGAGCAGTGAAACTATCTATATTTATAACAATTAAATTGTATAAGAAAAGCGATTATTTCAAGTATTAGCGATATACTTAATTGTCTAGAGGCCTAAGTATATAATTAGTATATAAATCGATCGATTTTCTAGCCCTTAGTGTTGTCAACTCACTTAATTCTATCCTTCTAAGCGTAAATTAGATGACCTTACGATTGATAGATTTAAGGATTTTGATAGGCCTGCTTCAAAGCGCCGTGGAAGGAGTTAATTAGGTAGATTAAATTAATACAATACTATAGTGTTCATGAATACTATATGGTACTCACGATTACCGTGGTATTCACGAACACCATGATTCGCGACTACCACGGAACAGATCCACTTTCAGGTTTGCCAAATAATAATTTGATCCTAAGATTGATAACATAAATACTTCTATCTGAAGATACGGATTATTTGTTCGAAGCCTAAAGATAATTTGCCTTCCTTGAATTCGAGTAATCTATGTCTGGGACACCATACAATTAATTCCGTTGTGAATCGGTTTGAGATGACCTACAAAGCTTGATTTGAGATAAATGACCAATTGTAAATTTCGATTACCCCCCTCCTTGTTCAAGACAAGGACCAGGCGCGTGGTTCCTACCCGGCAGAAAAAGCAAAACACTGCGGATCAAGTTTGTATGATGAACTGGTTCGTACACTATGACATCTGGCGTCACAAAAAAAGAGTAGACCATTTTTGATACTACTACAACCCTAAGGAGGGATAGTTCAACTTGGCAATTATGTACATGCTTTCCCTGTTGACTTCCAGCACCGGGACTCGACGTCGAACTCTGCCGCTGCCTCTATTACTCCATCGATTCCCTGTTGTCTATATGATATGATCAAATTCTCCTCAGGACCATTCGGCAACATCACGTGGATGTCGTATGTCCGCTGCACGTCTGGTAGTGGTGGCAACGAGGAGACTTGTTCCCTGGGAAAGCTATCGAGGTCGAAGTCGGTGGCTGGCATAGTCTCACTGTAACTGGCCCCTTCTTCAATCTCCATAATCTTTCTAGCTACACAAGCCGCAGTCTCCGAAGTCCATATTCCCTCTCTATAAGAAGTTGCCTCAAGGAGTCTGATGGCATGGAGTCTGACTCGACGAATTCGACATTTTAAGGCCGTATAATATAGAGGCGGGACCCAACCAATGTCTGTAATAGAATGCGACTTATCTTCATCTTGATACACCGTTGCATCCATCGTCAAAATAATGTGCTTCATTTTGATAGCCTGTGCTACGATGGAGATGAAAGAATCGGTGTAGGAGTCAAATAGAGATTCGTTCCCGGGCCAGAAACAAGTCTGGGCCATTATATCCGCCATTGTGTGATACAGTCTTAGTAGTGGGTACGCAAAAGCGTTTCGGACAGGACTCTGAGCCATGAGACTCGGTTTAGAGGTCGAATATGTCTCGAGCCAGGATATCGAACGTTTTCTAACATTCTGGTAACGGTCGAGAAATCCCAACGGGTATGTTTTAGATTTGGAAATGTGTTGTCGTCTGCCCAACTCAGCGACCTGGAGTATATCGTCAAGCAGTTGGTCCAGATGTTGTCTTGCTTGGTCCATAGACTTGAAGGCCTGTGGTATTTGAGACTTGCATATATTGAGAGCTATATATGGTTCCCGACAGTTATGCTTCTGG
This sequence comes from Chaetoscypha palmicola, assembly GCA_003988945.1. Taxonomy (NCBI): domain Eukaryota; kingdom Fungi; phylum Ascomycota; class Leotiomycetes; order Helotiales; family Helotiaceae; genus Chaetoscypha; species Chaetoscypha palmicola. The sequence goes on along the minus strand of QYAH01000174.1, from coordinate 3,069 downwards.
AGGCTCATGTGAATATAAAGTCTCGAAAATGTGTCCATGAGCAAGTCATCGGCGACCTCTTGAACGTTGAGTTCCTTGAACAGCTTCACTCCATTCAACAGGTATGTCTGAGCCGTCTGATCGTGGCCCTGCAAATACTCTATACAAGTAAATAAGACGCAAGTGACGAGCGCCACATAGACGGATGTGCTGTCCTTGCACGAGAAGTGAGGTTGAAGACGGTTGATGGCTTTACTGTACTGTTCTAGCGTAAATTGCTCCTGAGTATCTGGGTGAGAATGCACTACAGCTTGACAATTGCTACCAAGCGACTTGATCTTGTGAGCAGAACTCAGTGCTAGTATAGCATGCAGTATAGCTGGTTCGCGAGCGCTCGCTTGAAACACAAACGTGTCCCAGAATGTCGAGAGGAATATCCCAGGGATTTTGGTGACAGTGCGGCATTTGAACCAGTCGAGACACTCCGCTTCTTCCGAGCTTACTTCGATGGAGGAGTTGCGGAGATCACGGCATGTGATAGTGTTGCCCTTCCTCTCAAATGTGAGAGGACGTTGGCTGTAGGTATTAGCACCCCCTCCCCAGATTCCGTAACCGTCACAGGCTCGACCAGTAGAAACACATCGGTGACAAGCGGGCCGATTCTCGTCGCACTTGATTCTTCGCGTCCTATATCTGTATCAGCAGAGTGGTCGGTGAATCTCGATTCACCTGAGGGCGTGACTGACTTGCAGGTACGGCACCCTGTCTTCACTTTGGCTCGCTTCGCACGTAATGTCTCGTAGCATGTATTTTGCGAGGACATCTCCCGGGATATGGCTCCTACAGCACGAGATTTTCCCTTGGATACTTTTTGCGTGATAGATACATTGGTGCGCTCCATCATCTATGTGCAGGCGTTCCTGATAGTTGGAATCTGGAGATCTGGTTGATACGAACGATTGGTGGCCTTCAACAGAACAACTGTCAGATCACTAGAATCCAGCCTGGGTATAAGTCTACTACAGCAGAGGAATTGTCCCTGTTAAACATAGCACGAAGTATCGCAAATCCAGTGTATATCGTCGAGCTGCTTTCACCAGAAATACAGTATTCTAGATGGCTTACCTCAGCTGCATCTCTGCAACTTTAGAGGCGGCTTACAACTACCGTTATTGGCCAGACAAGGGGCTGCGAAACCCCGCATCATTGGCCAGTTCGCTTTTCTTTGCACATGATTGGAGAATCAAAATGCGTGTGGGGTTCTGTGTACAGTGATACCACGAATCTCCGATCAGTCTGTTACAACTTCTATTCATGATCACGCCAGTGACGCAGCATACGAGAGAGTTTCCCAGGTGGTTGTGGGTACTATCGTGCCGATAGGACTGATTCGTGCGCGAATGGGGCAACAATGGATTCAATCAGTCTGATATGCCCGCTTACGGTACAACGGTGCTATGTTTATCAGTAGGTAGGAAGCAGCGGGCTTTTGATCGACTGCCTCAAGTATAAAGCCTTCTCCAGCTTCCCTCTGTTCAGAAGACTCGGTCCCCCATTGCAATTGATGTTGACCTGCAAAGTCTTTGTACAGTCCTTCGCAAATCTTTTCCACACCATACTTTGTCTGAAGATGAATATGTCCACCAAAAGCATTCCTCTCCGCAGACTTGGGAAAGACGGTCCATCTGTCCCGGCTCTGGGCTTTGGATTGTTGGGCATGTCAATTGCATATGGAGCTATTCCCAGCGATGAAGAACGGTTCCAACTTCTTGACCGTGCTGCCGAATTGGGAGCAACGTTCTGGGACAGCGCAGAGTAAGTGATCCTTTTTCAATAGTGTACACATCGTTGACGAAGTATCGCCGTAGTCTGTACATGGATAGCGAAGCATTGGTAGGAAGGTGGTTCAAGAGGACTGGGAAACGAGATCAGATCTTCATCTCAACCAAGTTCGGTTACATTCCCAGATCTCCCACCAGTATCCCGGATGTCGATAGCTCAGCCAAGCACTGTAGAGCAGCTTGTGAGAAGAGTCTCAAAGCTCTTGGTATTGATTGCATTGATATATGTAAGTACCGCTGATACTTTGTGCGCCTCTCGACGACTGATTGGCACAAAACAGACTGGTTGCATCGCGCAGATCCTAACACACCTATTGAAGAAACCGTGAGAGCAATGGCCGAATTGAAAGCGTGCGCACATCTTGTCTTGACATTCACGCTTGACACACTGTTAATCGATTATAGGGAAGGGAAAATCAATGCCGTTGGTTTATCTGAAGTGACCTCAACCACGCTGCGTCGTGCACACAAAATCATGCCCATCAACGCCGTCCAAATGGAATATTCCGCGTTCGTGCTTGACGTGGAAGGAGAAAGAGGCACCAACATGCTCGCCACCTGTCGAGAGCTCGGAGTTTCGATCGTCGCCTACTCACCACTTGGGCGAGGTTTGCTCACGACAAGTTTCAGTGACAATATTGAGGTCACTGACGAGAAAGACTTCCGCTGGAAGCTCTTCCCCCGATTTCAAGAGGAGAATCGTGACGCAAATGTCAAGATTGTTAGCCAATTCAGAGCACTGGCCGAAAAGCGAGGATGTTCGACCTCGCAATTGGCTCTGGCATGGCTCATGAAACAAGGCGATGACATTATACCAATTCCCGGCACCAAGAAGTTAAAGTATTTGGAAGAAAACTGGGGCGCAATTGAGGTTCAGCTGACTGATGATGATGACTCTGAGATCAGAAGATTCGTTGAGAACGCTGCGGTTGCAGGAGATCGCAACCCGGCTTTCTATGGTGGCCAATCGACTCTCGTGGACACGAAGGTAGAGTCTTAATATTAGAGACTTCGTACATTATTCTCTCCAATGCACAAGCAGGAACATGGATACAGTAGAAACTCGCTATAAGGATTACCACACATAAGGATACCTGGATATTAAGGATGAGATACAGTAGAAACTCGCTATAAGGATGTGTTTCGGACCGTAAAATATATCCTTATCTAGAGGTTATTCTTATATCGAGATGTCATGTGATTTTTTTACTAGAAAATATACTCGAAAATACCCCTAATATATAGTATT